>JAHPZR010024927.1:2500-10000 GCA_019787425.1 Platygyra sinensis
TTTTGAAACTCCCATCTGGAATGGAAAACAAAACAGCTTAATGGGCCCGGTTATTACCGGGAGCTTTGAGAAACGGGCCCCAGGCCTTCATATACTAGTATCTGGCGACCAGAAAATTTCCATTTGGCGACTATTTTTTACAAATTATTATTGATTCACTTCCAAAAAAATTGGACCCTAAAACAAGTCTTCAAAGGCCACTTTGGCCGTCAAGTAAAATTTTCTGGCTGAAAGACTGTTGGCCGGAGTATCTGGCTAGTGAAAAATTTGTGTGAATCTAAACCTATCACTAGCCACTGGGCTAGCAAGCTGAAAACTGAGTTAGTCTCGAGCCCTGAATACCTACAGGCGATCAGTTGCTTGCCATAAATTAATATTCATCTGCTGAAAAATCGTTGATGAAGTGAAATCTGAGCCAAATGTCAACATTGATAATTACATTTGGTATATTAATCTGCATCTGATTATAGTGCTTTCAGAAGTAAAAGGCTTTCCAACCAATGTAGTTTGCCAAAAGTGAAGCTCAAGGAAAACTACAAGCCTTGAGAAATGGGTCATGTTTTAAAGGGCAAATATCCCTGCATTAAGTCAAATGGGGCCTACTGTACATATAATTAATCTTTCAAAAATTTTTCACATCACCCAGGATCTAAAGCTATTAGCTAGTCCATCTTGAACACCAGGGAATATCAGACTTGAGAGTTGTAGACGTTCTAGCTGTGGCAATTATTCAGTCAAATGATGCATTTAAACCAATGGTCTGTGACCAAAAGTAATTGATGGATCATGCAGTGTATGTTATATTAGACATGGGTTTGTTTGCTAATGTACATTACTCATCATGATTATTTTTTTAGTTAAAACTTATTCTGGCATGCATTGCAGATGATGATCACTGGATCTGAGGGGATTTCAGCTAGCAGAGAAAAAAACTCACCCAGCCAAAGAGCTCGACTTGTAAGTTGTCCCCATCAATAAGAGGTAGTATGTAATACAATGCACAGCGGAATATTTTTGACAAAATTTGAGGTGTTTTGAATAGCTGATGAAACACTGCCTTTCAGTGCTTGCTCTGTTATCTCGTGATCAATTGAAACAAAAACTACTGAGTCCTTTAAACAGAGTCCAAAGCAAAATCATCATAATCTATGTTAATTAAAACCAGATTTCCAAACCTCACATGACAGGGTAAAGTCATATGCAATGGCTTGATCTTCATTAAGTTATAACAAAGAAAATCACAAAGAGGCTTGGAAATCTGGTTTTAATTAACATAAATTATGATGATTTTGCTTTGGACTCTGTTTAAAGGACTCAGTAGTTTTTGTTTCAATTGATCACGAGATAACAGAGCAAGCACTCAAGGCAGTGTTTCATCAGCTATCCAAAACACCTCAAATTTTGTCAAAAATACTCCGCTGTGCATTGTATTTTCAACTCTCTTCTCGATCAGTACTGTTTGGATATCCCGATGATACACTGTCTGACTGGATCTTGTTTCATTGGTAGATTATGTGAGGTTGTCTTTTAATGAGGCAAAATGTAAATAGTGATGTCAGCAAACCTTCAGTTTTTCCATGATATATATCGTTAAAGAACAGCAGCAGCTTGACAAATTAGTATAATTTAATTTAACTTTGCAAAACTGAAGCGGGGAGGTGGAGGCTACATTTAGATTTACATTGCATATGCAGTGTATAGCTAGACACTGGTATACTCTACATGCTGTAGATAATTTTATATTTTACATGATTAGAATTAATTAGCACTTAGAAGGTGCTAATATAATTATTAAAATTGTCATTATTTTTTTCTGTTTTTCCTTTTTTTCTTTAATAAATTTATGCAGTTTTGTTATTTGCATATTTATTGGTTTTGTCATTGCTTTTTCCAGGCTGCTTCCTTTATGGGTTGCGCTATAACATCAGCTGTGTTTGGTGGAGTAATAATCATCTGTTACAGTATCTCCATTGCACAAAATCATTATAATAATTATGATTATTGGCATGATTTAAATTATTGGTACAACCATGATGCAGAAATTGCTATAACAGCCATCACCTTGATTCTTGGTGTTGTTGAGTTTGGTATTGGAATCTGGGCCGCAATCCTTTGCTGCTATATCACTTCATGTGAGTGCTGTGGTACCTCACCTGAGCAAGTATGAATTTTTTTTGGTTTCTCTGTCTCATATCATTAGATCACAGTTCATTAGAATACAGATCGATATAAGGGACGGACCATTAGAAAAGTGATGGGGGGAAGGGGGGGGGGGGGGTGGGGAAAAACCCCCAAAAAAATTCATGCAAGGGAAATTGCAAAGAAAAAAAATTCGTGCAAAGAAGAAAGTAAAGAAAAAAAATTCATTCAGAAGAAAGGTCCAGGTCCGGTTGGTATGGCGTGACGTCATTTATCTGTCAGGTTGCTGTCATCGCAAGAATTTTGCGGTTCTATTGTGGTTTGCGATAATTGCTTTCAATAAAAGAAACTGTGTACTATAATTGTCATAAGTAGCCTGGTAATTTTCAGATATGATCTGGCCGCATAATTTATCACAACGCGGGAACATTGTTTGCTTACATATAAATAGAGACTTCGACTTCGAATGAACCCGTCATCGGTCATTGAAAACGGGCACAAAACGAGATTTGCCTCCCGAATTAGAAGATATGGTGTTTCTCCCGACGCGTTTGTGCGAAATTGATCCAGTTTTCAGTCGAATTTTCCTCGCGGAGTTAAAGAAGGCGCGCTGGTTTTCTTTTCGCGGGAAGAACAACAAAGAAGCTGACCCTGGATATACGTTTGGATCTGTTGTTGCTGAAACCATTAAACAGTTTTTTTTTTTTTTTTTTTTTTTTGTTGAAAACCAAACAAAACCGACAACCGCGATTGGCTTGTACATGAATTCAATCACCTGAGAACGACAGAGAGAACCAGTAAGTGCCTTCAGCTAGCGCTAGCCTGTGACCAACCTCGTAATGCATCGAATCAAGACAAGTTACAAGACGAAGGTACCGAGTTATATCCCCGGGGGAGGTACTTCCTTATAAGAGGCTACTGGGGATGTGCCGCTTGATGGGGTCGCATTTTCACGACTGGATTGACTATAATGGGGTTACATTTTTAGTAGTGTTACTAGAATGGGATCGCACATTTTCGGGGATTTCTGGGATAAGAAAATTCTGGTAAGCAGGGATTTAAACATAGGAAGATTCGCGGTTAAAAAGGGTTCGTGTTGTTGTTTCAAAATTTGACAGTCGGCTCGCATTGAAGTCCGCCAGTTTACAACTTAAACATTAACGACTTGCACAATAGTGCAGAACCCCTGGGTCTAGAACCAAGTCCAACAACAAATCATACGTGCTACGGTATTTATTTCCCGGCTAATCTGCGTTGTTATCGTCCATCGAAGTTAACTTAACTTGGATCTTCTTTTGGATTAGCAAGCGTTTGATCTCTTTCGCTTGGGACTTGTTAGCTTTCAACGTAAAGAATATTTGCATTTCAACTATTTATGACGTACGTTTGTAAATACTTCGGTTAGCACATGTACCAGAATGTTTGTACTGTAGGTGAAAAGTAAATTGTTCTACACTTAATTTAACAAACTCGTGTCAATTCATTTTAGGATGACCTACTTAAGGTAGAGGCATAAACAGAACGTGACTAAGTTGGGATCGCGAAAATTACATTAGCCCAGAAATGACTAAGATGGGGTCTATAATTGGCCACGGAATAGACTATAATGGGGTAGGGGTTCTGAGAGGCCAGCGGCACATACCCAGCAAAAATTTACCCAAGTACCCCCCCCCCCCCCCCCCCGGGGTTATATCATCAGATGAATCTTTTATTTATATCATAACTTACACAGATTGCCATGCTTTTAGATTGTATGGGGACTAGATAGGTACTAAAAACCACTATTTTCATTTGTGAGTTAGACCCTATACTGAGTCCATCGTACACTAGTTATCTGAAAGACAATTATTTCGGATACATAGAAAATCCGTATAGGTACATATTATAAATACTCTCTGGTTTGCCCACGCAAACGTCCACGTAGTATTTTGACGTTGCCGAGGGTTAGAGGATATTTTCTGGTTCACCCAGGCTGAAGACCATGCAACACAGTTGCTGATGAGTGCTTCAAGATATGTAACAAAATCGTCAAAGTTATTTTTCCGACATGCGTGATGTACATTATAGGAACATGCACGAGGAACATGTTACATATCCTTTCAGGTTCGTTCACCCAGGCCCACGAGTAATTCGAGATATGTAACAAAATCGTGATAGAGATTTTTCCGTCGTGCGTGACATTATAGGAACATGTTACATATCCTTTCTGGTTCACCCAGGCAATACAGTTGCTGAGTGCTTTGGGATATGTAACAAAGTCGTCAAAGTGTTTTTTCCGTCGTGCGTTGCATCATAGGAACATGCTGTGGTGGGTTCTGGTTCACCCAGTCTCATTGAAGTCCATGCAGTACAGTTGTTGAGTGCTTCTGGATATGTAACAAACTCGTGATAGTGATGTTTCGGTCGTGTAGTTTCCAGAATCGCTTCGCATTACTTGAAAACAATAAGATTATGAGCTCGTGATTTCTATCACGCATAGTAATCGTGAGCGTAACCTCTTGAGAGGTTTTTGAAAACCTCGTTGCAACAATTTTTGAGAATTTCTGACTGCATAACATAAACTGATTTTCAAAGTGTCTGGACACATGACGCGTTTTGTGGAACACAAACGATCACTGCCAGGGATATGATTACACTGGAATGTTACAAGCCACTGGTATCCCGTGGAGATGTAGAACTAAAAGTTCTTCATCTCCATGGGATCCAAGGTCTGTTTTTGGTTGCAAAGAACGTCTGGCTCGCTGTGCTACAACATACACTGTATACTGTATTGTAATGGAAATAATAAAATAAAATTTGTAATAAATTAATATTAGAATCTGGTATCTTTGTAAATATTATATGCTATAAAATTCGTTATGCTCAGAATAAAAATTAGAGGATGAGTCTTATCCCCTTGAACAGGAGCCCGTGCCTTGAATAAGAATTCTATAATACAATGAAAAAGTCAGTCACACGTAGTACTAAGTGTTAACCACATAAACAGCAACATTAACACTGCCACTGGTACTCTTAAAAAAAAAAGAACCACAAAGTGTGGTTTTCATTGGCAGGCAGACTATCTTCGCTCTAGGACATACTCGTCTGAGCAAAACTGCTAAGGTTTACGTCTCGCTATCGTAAAACCACAGAGGAGAGTCTGTGTTGGCCTGTCTATTAACTTTTCAAAAAGGTAAATCGTTCAAAGACACTCGCCAGAACAAAACAGCATAAACAGCAACATTAACACTGCCACTGGTACTCTTAAAAAAAAAGAACCACAAAGTGTGGTTTTCATTGGCAGGCAGACTATCTTCGCTCTAGGACATACTCGTCTGAGCAAAACTGCTAAGGTTTACGTCTCGCTATCGTAAAACCACAGAGGAGAGTCTGTGTTGGCCTGTCTATTAACTTTTCAAAAAGGTAAATCGTTCAAAGACACTCGCCAGAACAAAACTTTAGAGGCTTACGTGCCGCTATCGTAAAACCACATAGGAGAGTTTGTGTTGGCCTGTGTATTAACTTTTCAAAAAGGTAAATCGCTCAAAGACAAACTCGCCAGAACAAAACTTTAGAGGCTTACGTGCCACTACCGTAAAACCACATAGGGGAGTTTGTGTTGGGCTGTCTATGACCTTTTCAAAAAGCAATATTTGTCTGAAAAAAAATTCGCGCAGAGGGTTTCACCTGAAAAAAAAATTCCTGCACAAGCCGTGAGCGAAAAAAAAAATTCGTGCAAGCCGAAAATTCCCCTCCCCCCCCATCACTTTTCTAATGGTCCGTCCCTAAGTTTTCATGTAAACGCGGGCCATTTTTCGACCACGGCTAGGCTGGTTACCTCACCTACCTGGGGTCCCCCACCTCCATGTAAACAGGCCCTTAGCTCAAAGTCTGGATCCGCCCCGGCTTTCATTTGAAAATGCGCCAATGCTTGCAGATTTGTTCATCTTGTTAAAGAAAAAAAAATTGTGCTGTGCCGCCTTAATTTCGTGATTTAATCATTTGCTGCTTTTGCTTCCTAAATAAAATATATTTGAGACCATTTTAAATAAAACCAAATGCCATGTGAAATGAGTACTCTCGAGGTGTCTCTCTCCACTCAGGTGTATAAATGGGTACCGGCGAATTTAATGCCTGGGGTAACCCTGCGATGGACTAGCAACCCATCCAGGGGAGAGTAGAAATACTCCCAGTCGCTTCATGCTGCAGAAACCGGGATAAGCTCCGGCCTGGTGGGCCACAGTTGGCTCGCATGCAGACTTTTACCCTTTTTTTTACCTTGTGAAATACGGCGTTACCCTTGTAATGTGAAACCGGGAGAAAGTAACATAACAGCATTAACATGTGACCTCTCACACCGCAAAGGTCATTCGACTTGTTTATTCAGTGCACGGGGACTAAGTTATTTACCCATAAGTGGACATGAACTATACAGATATGAGAGACTGATTTGCTTCCTTTTGAAGTGTGTATTCCCATATTTTTAAAGGACTCTCGACTAAGCAATATGATGAAAAGATCCACACCTGCGTGTGCAACAGCAAATGTAAACATTGTCGACCTTGTCGAATTTTATAGCCGTTTATGCTCGCCATGTTACTGGAAATATTTTCAGAACAACTCAAAAGGACACTGGGGAGTTAAAATAATTTCTATAGCGGTAGAAGGAGCGTAAATGACGGTGAGTCGTTGTTTCCTGTTTTAAACCGTTGACTTCCAAAGAGCAACCTCGTGATTTGCATTAAGTTGAACTTGCTGACATGCTGTAACATTTTATTTTACTGACGGGGAACATTTTAATTCCCAGAGCTATAACTTTTCTGGTGAAAAAACCAATAACCAAGGTTTCCTAAAATATAAATATTTTGACCAAATCATATATACCAGTAGCCATTTATCCTAGTCGAAGTTGGCCCTTATTTGTTCCTTGCCAAGTGACACAAATGGCGGCTGTACAAATGCCCTTCGTTAAAAAGCTGTAAACAAAACTTCAAGAAACTTACTACACGATTTTAAAGTATAAGAATGAAATAACAATTGTGCCAAGTTTCGTTTTCATAGGATTTTTTTTACGCCCCTGATGTTTTCGTAAAGAAGCGTGAAATTTGAAGATTTTAAGTTAAATTTAGAACTTTCTTAAATTTTGGCCGCAAAATAAATCGTTGAAACTTTAAACTATTTTTCCTTGAATAAGTTCACCAAAAGGTATGTTTTGGCGAAATAAAAGAAGAATCGATTTTTCGCCGGTGTCTTCCGATTCTCGACATTCTCAGAAAATCACTCTTAAATGTCTCTGGAGTGTTGACATTTTCGAAGACGCGTCCGACATCGCCGAATATGTGAAAATGCTAAAACTTAAGTTTAAATTCATGTTCGGATGAA
>JAHPZR010024927.1:12500-47500 GCA_019787425.1 Platygyra sinensis
CCGGAAGTGAATTTGCACCTGGGTAGCTACCGTGCAGCTTAGCAACGAGATACTTTAATGGCCCTTAACAGGGGCCCTTTTAAGGATGAAAAAACTCAAACACGCAATGAGGACAACTTTGCCGCTCTTTAGCCAATCAATGATAGTGTGTGGTACTGGTAAAGGAACCCAGTAAAAAAATCCTTGCTTGGAGTTGATTGGGTTCAGTGAGTCATTTCCACTGTGAGTAGTCTGTTATATGTTACTACAATTCGCCTTAGTCTTTGAAGCTGACTTTTGCAATTGCTTCTATTTATTATATCTTTCCCTGGTGGTTTTTTGGGCACGTGTTAGAAATACAGAGCAGAGCTTTCGAGAAATAGCCTGGATATGTTAGAAATGACCTGGAGTTATCAAGTCTCGCCCCAGCGGCAGAGGCTGGAATTTCAAGGAAACAAATATGACTGAGATTTTTGTTAACAGTTCAATAACTATTAATAATAAGAAGAACAACAAGTTGTGATTGTGGTGCAGCACACTGCATCAGCGAATCCATTCCCAACTATGAGTCATTATTTCGGTGACTGTGTGCAGTTAAAATTCTGTTTATCAATTTGTGTTCCCTAAGATAAAATTACCATCTGCTAACGTAAATAGGTTACGGTCTTGACGTTGCAAATGAAAATTATTCCTTTATCTTTAAACGTTAGAGGCTTAAGAAACCAGGTCAAACGAAGAAGTAATTTCCTAAAAGACCAAAACTGTGACATTTTCTTCCTCCAGGAAACATTCTTGGAACCCAAAGATGAATCGATATGGAAGAGTGAGTGGGGAAGTGCTTTTTTTTCCTCCTACGGGTCAACTCATAGTACTGTAAACGGGTGTCTATTCTCATAAATCCCTTAAAGAACATTGAATGTGGCAGAATTTAAGTATGCAATGTTTATACGTTCCAAATGACTCCCAGCAACAACAGAAATTCTTGCTAAATTTAAACAGATATTTGGTGTCTCAATCTTATTGTGGGAAGTGACTGGAATGTTAAACTACATGCTACGGATAAAAAAAGGTGGTCTTCCTTGGAGAACAACTTTATATCGTGACAAACTTGTATCGATAATGGATGACATCAACTTAATTGATTTTTTTAGGAAGCATAATCCAAATGAAAGAAGCTTTTCTCATGAGTCCAAGTCACTGAAATTCAGTTCCCGGATTGAACCCTATTTAGTATCGAGTGAAAAAATAATTTCAAACTGGGTCGACAAAGCTCCGGACCATAAAGCTGTTGTACTTGACCTTAGAATTCCAAGTAAAAAGCGAGGTCCCGGTTTATGGAAATTTTTAAAATAATTCCCTAGTGAAAGACATCAAATGAATATGTCGAGCTCATTGAAATAAACTACCCGGTTATACGTGAGACGTATTTAGATTTGAAAGATAATAGGTTAAAATAGAAATTAATGAAGATGGAAAAAAGAAGCATCACTATTTGATATACAAAACACGAAGGAAAAAATGTAGAAATCGAGTATCGGAGCTCCAAAGTCGTCTGAAGTTCTTAGAAATATAAAATAAAACAAGAAAACGGCGAGACACTTGCTGAGAAACACGAGATATTTTTACAGTAAATTATATGCTTCACAAGTCGTGGATAATAACACGGCCTTAAATGATTTTCCGTGTAATCTACAAACACCTAAACTAACAGATGAAGAAAGAGAGGAATTAGAGGGTCATATGACGATAGAGGAATGCGCCAAAGTCTTAAAAACCTTCCCTCCCGGTATGTCCCCTGGGGATGATGGTTTCACGGAGGAATTTTACGATTGCCTCTTTAATTTAGTGAGCTGCGGCCTAGCAAATAGTTTGAATCGGTAACTTCGTATTATTGCTCTGTTATTTTTCTCTTTTTTTTTTTCTCTCTCTCTCTCTTTTTCTGTACTGTTTACAACTGCTTATAATTTAATTGTAAAGAATTAAATAAGAGTGAATAAAAATGATGACGATGATGATTAAGGCTGCATATAAAGAAGTGAGTTGTCGATATCTCAACACAGAGATATCATAACTCTCGTGCCCTAGGAGGATTCTGGCTTATCGGATAGCTCAAAACAGTTCCGTGTGCTGGATACTAATGACATTTCTGTAAGAAGTTCTGTGTATCATACCAGGCTTTAACCATTTACGCTATAATCCAAGAATATTCACAAGTAAGTAAGTAAGTAAGTAAGTAAGTAAGTAAGTAAGTAAGTAAGTAAGTAAGTAAGTAAGTAAGTAAGTAAGTAAGTAAGACTTTATTTAACGAGGGTAACATATAACAGTAATAAAACTGATAAACTAATGGCCCTCAAAAATTAAAAATTTGAAAAATAAAACAAACCTATATACATCATAAAATATTGTTAAAATTAAAAATTTACAGAAATGATTTGCTAAGAATTTGATTATCTAAGATTATTTTAAAAAGAGAACGCTTAAAACTTTTTACACTGGTACTCTGTTTAATATCCACACTTAATTTGTTCCATTCTTTCGTGGCTCGCACAGCAAACGCTCGTCCCCCTTCGGTACTTCTCTTAAATCGCGGGCACATTAAGTTTATATTACAGAAACGGGTTGATCTATTATGAGTGTCAGAGTTTCTGATAAGTAGATCATTTATATATTCCGGGGTATTGCCATTCAGCCTTTTGTAGGTTAGAGCGCATCGATTTACATATGATTCAGCATAAAAGGGAACCCACTTTAAGGTGTTAAATAAGTCGACAGAAGATGCTGTTCTTTCGGCATCAAGGATAATTCTAGCCGCACCAAGTATATGATTAATGTTAGCCTTAAATCGACAGAAAAATAATATGCAACCTCGGCTAGAAAAACAATAATCTTATAAAAAATAGAATGCGTTATTACCTCTTTGATGTAAGAATTTTATTTTACCATGGAAATCTAGCATTTAGAGATTTTCTCCCATTTTGAGAGTTTTTTGTAAATGTAAAAGGGGTTAGGTCACGATGTTTTAGGTAATTGTGTTTTCGTTTCGTTACTTATCAGCATTTAACTACAAATTGAGAGAGTAAAAACGTTTTACAGGTAAAATCAGTCACGGCCACATACAAAGCAAAGACGCTTTCGAGCATTCTCAAGCAAAGCTAATCAATCAATCAATCAAATTTTATTTCAAGAGGCTGACAATTAATAATTGTAAAACTAATGAACCTGTGGCCCTCTGTGTAATCAAACCTGCTCCTTAATCTTGTTTCTCATTTACATCATCTGACTATCTGTTTCCTCTAGGGTACGGGAATTGAAGTATATGTAAATGACATTTTGATACATATCAAAGTAAAATTGATGAAAGTTGTGCCGACGTTTTCCAATCTATGCTTCTTTGTATTTTCGTTTTCTATCTATGATCCCTTTTAATTAATTAATTAATTAATTTTGTTTCTCTTCTCTTCGTCTTCATTGTCGATGGGTCATTGTAATATTTCAGTTACAATTTTACAACCATTTGATCAGTGTCAAAGCTGCTTATGATTGCGTGACCTAGAAAACGTCGTCACGCAACATGGCGACCAAATATAACGGCTGCGTGGGAGACTAAGGCTAGTCTGAAGCAACATGTTGTGAGCTACAATTGTAGCTCGTGAAGCAACGCTATACAAAGGAGAATTGACGCCAAAGATGAACGAGCGTTTTCAACAAAACACAAAATTTGATCATTTTTCCTTGTTTTGAAGCTACGTGTAGCAGCTGCACGTGCTAATGTGGAAGAAAGTGATATTTTGTTTATCGTATCGTTTGCCATTTCCGTTTTTTACATAGATACGGCCATGGATACGAATTATTTTGTGTGGCGTCAAGTCCTGACGGATCTTTGCTAGCTTCTGCGTGTAAGGTTTGTATCTATTCTATACCCGGCCCAAAACGGGAATGATTTTCATTCATTTTTTCTTAGTACGGCAGCTAAACGTAGTAAGGAGATTTTTTTCAAAGGAATTGTTCAAAATTCACTTTAAAAAACAGACAACTTAAAAGTTGTGTGTTTTTTAAAGTGAATTTTGAATTTTAAAGAAAAGTCAAAACAACAAGTTGCCAGTAACATGGCCGTACTAAGCGTACTAGGCGTACCAATGTGTAAAGGGAAAGCCAAAATACCAAGTTGCCAAAAACACGGGCGTACTAAGCGTACTAAGCCAAAATACCAAGTTCCCAAAAACACAGCCGTGCTAGGCGTACTAAGCCAAAATAACAAGTTGCCTAAAACACGGCCGTACTAGGCGTACTAAGCCAAAATTCCAAGTTGCAAAAAAACATGGCTGTACTAAGCGTACTAGGCGTACTAATCTAAAACAACAAGTTGCCAAAAACAAAGCCGTACTAAGCGTACTAAGCCAAAATAACAAGTTGCCAAAAACACGGCCGTACTAGGCGTACTAAGCCAAAATAACAAGTTGCCAAAAACACGGCCGTACTAAGCGTACTAAGCCAAAATAACAAGTTGCCAAAAACACAGCCGTACTAAGCATACTAAGCCAAAATAACAAGTTGCCTAAAACACGGCCGTGCTAGGCGTACTAAGCCAAAATTCCAAGTTGCAAAAAACACGGCTGTACTAAGCGTACTAGGCGTACTAATCTAAAACAACAAGTTGCCAAAAACAAAGCCGTACTAAGCGTACTAAGCTAAAATAACAAGTTGCCAAAAACACGGCCGTACAAAGCGTACTAAGCCAAAATAACAAGTTGCCAAAAACACGGCCGTACTAAGCGTACTAGACGTACTAAGCCAAAATAACAAGTTGCCTAAAACACGGCCGTACTAAGTGTACTAAGCCAAAATAACAAGTTGCCAAAAACACGGCCGTACTAAGCGTACTAAGCCAAAATAACAAGTTGCCAAAAACACGGCCGTACTAAACGTACTAGGCGTACTAAGCCAAAATAACAAGTTGCCTAAAACACGGCCGTACTAAGCGTACTAAGCCAAAATAACAAGTTGCCAAAAACACGGCCGTACTAAGCGTACTAGGCGTACTAAGCCAAAATAACAAGTTGCCTAAAACACGGCCGTACTAAGCGTACTAAGCCAAAATAACAAGTTGCCAAAAACACGGCCGTACTAAGCGTACTAAGCCAAAATAACAAGTTGCCAAAAACACGGCCGTACTAAGCGTACTAGGCGTACTAAGCCAAAATAACAAGTTGCCTAAAACACGGCCATACTAAGCGTACTAGGCGTACTAAGCCAAACTACCAAATTGCCAAAAACATGGCCGTACTAAGCGTACTAGGCGTACTAAGCCAAAATACCAAGTTCCCAAAAACACAGCCGTACTAGGCGTCCTCACCTCACCTATCCTCTTCGCACTCAGTTGTGCATAAGGCCGCACTTTTGTCTACTCTTCCTCCACTTGTCCCTATCCTTGGCCATGGCTCTCACTTCCTCCCAGGACTTCCAGCCCGCCTTTGTCCTCTCTTTCTCCACGGTACGGCGCCAGGTGGTTTTGGGGCGACCGACTTTCCTTTTGCCCATAGGTGTCCAGGTAAGTGCCGTGACACAGTGATGTTCTCTGGGCATCCTAAGAACATGTCCCAAAAACCTCCATCTCCTTCTCTTTACTTCTACACTCATCCTTGTACATCCTGTTCTTTTGTTAAGTTCATCAATCGATACTATGTAAGGCCAAAATATACCCAGGCTTCTTTTAAGGCACTGGTATTGGAAGGAATCTAGTTTTCTGTTGTCTTGGACATTGGTCTTCCATGTCTCGCTTCCATATAACAGGACTGGCTTGACTAAGGTGTTAAATAGCCTGATCTTGGTCCTCCTATTGTACTGCTTCGAGCCCCAAATTCTCTTTAGCTTCCTGAATGCTGTTTTGGCCTTACTCAATCTACTCTCCATATCTTTATCACAACCCTCCTCTGTGCTTACAACAGCTCCTAGATAGGTGAAATCCTTGGTTTCTTTGATAGTGTCACCATTTTGGAACTTAATTGGCTCTGTGATCTTGCAGTTCAGCCTCATGACTTGGGTTTTGGTCTTACTGATGTTTAAACCTATTCGCTGGGAAGCTTCTGCAAGCTTGTCTGTCTTCTTTTACATCTGATGTTGGGTGGTGGAGATCAGAGCAATGTCATCAGCGAAGTCAAGATCTTCTAGTTGGTCCATGAACCTCCATCTTATTCCGGTGTTGGCTTGCTTGGTCGTCTCGCACATTATCCAATCAATGGCAAGGAGAAACAAGAACCCAGACATTACGCAACCTTGTTTGACACCCGTCTCGACTTTGAACCACTCGGATGTTTGGCCGCCATCGAGAACTGCACACTCACTATCTTGGTATAGAAGTTGGACTATCCTTATGATCTTTATTGGTATACCATACGCCTTCATGATGTCCCAGAGGCTGGGTCGGTGCAGTGAGTCAAAGGCTTTCTCAAAGTCAATGAAGTTAATGACTAGAGGGGTTTGCCACTCATATGACTGCTCGATAATGTTGCGCAAGATGAAGATTTGTTCTGTGGTGTTTCTTCCTTGTCGAAATCCTGCTTGCTCTGTTCTTAGCCTCTTATCAACCCCGCTCTTCAAACGCTCGATAAGGATCTTACCCAACACCTTACTAGCTATAACAAGAAGCGTGATACCTCGCCAGTTTTTGCATTCTTTTAAATTACCCTTCTTTGGTAGTTTGACAATAACCCCCTTCGACCATTCATGTGGCATCACCTCGTTTTCCCAGATCATCTGAATGACCTCGTGCAGTTTTTGTGTAGTTGTCTTGATGTCTGCTTTTAACAACTCCGCAACAATGTTGTCAACACCAGCTGCTTTTCCATTTTTTAGGGAACTTATCGCATTCTTGACTTCTCCTTTGCTGATTGGTCTGGTGCTTATCTCCTCAATCTCAGGAACTTCGTCAGCTGTTATCACTATTGGGTTCGTCGGTGGTGGTCTGTTGAGGATCTCTTCAAAGTGCTCTTTCCATCTAGCAAGCCTGCTGGAGTCATTTGTGATGGTCTTACCACTCTTGTCGTTAATAGCAGTGTTCTTGTGGGTTCCCTCATTGCATATGGTCTTTGTTATCCCGTATAGAGTCTTCATGTTTCCCATATCTGCTGCATGCTGCGCATCATCCATCAGGCTGTTAAGCCACTCTCTTTTGTCAGATTTCAAACTCTTCTTCACCTCCTTGTCTTTACTCCTGTATTTTGCACGTAGTTGTTGTTGGATCCTTTCAGACTTAGCATTTTCTGCTTTGCCCTTAAGCTGTTTCCGCTCCTCGACCTTCCCCCATGACTCAGGACTGATCCATGGTTTGCTACTCTTCCTTTTCCTACCCAATACATTCTCTGCTGTATTGTTATAGGCTTTGCTGAATTGGGCCCACTTGCTATTGATATCATGATCATCATCTTCTGCTGCTTCCAAAACGGCAAATCGATTGCGGAGCTCCAGGGTAAACTCTTTTCTAACTGCTTCATGTCTGAGCTTGTCAGTATCATACCTAATGCGTGAGCTAGTCGGTTTTATGATCTTTTTCAGCTTGAGTCGTATGCGGGTTTGAACTAAAATGGTGATCGGAGGCAACGTCAGCTCCTCGCCTTACTCTTGTGTCCAGGATGGATCTCCTGAACTGCTGGTTAACTAAGATGTGGTCTATCTGGTTGTGTGTTTTACCATCGTACTAGGCGTCCTAAGCCAAAATAACAAGTTGCCAAAAACACGGCCGTACTAAGCGTACTAAGCCAAAATAACAAGTTGCCAAAAACACGGCCGTACTAAGCATACTAAGCCAAAATAACAAGTTGCCAAAAACACGGCCGTACTAAGCGTACTAAGCCAAAATAACAAGTTGCCAAAAACACGGCCGTACTAAGCGTACTAAGCCAAAATAACAAGTTGCCAAAAACACGGCCGTACTAAGCGTACTAGGTGTGCTAACGTGTAAAGGGAAAGCCAAAATAAGAAGTTACCAAAAACACTGCCGTACCAAGCGTACTAACATGCAAAGGGATGATTTATTTCTTTTTGTGGACATAGAAAACATGCACTTAGGCTACAACTTTGTCTAAACAAAGTGGCCCTTCAAACGGAGTCCAATGTATCAGGTATCATAGTACGGCAGAGCTATCCTTAGTACACTTGGTATGCCTAGTACGGCAGTGTTTTTGACATCTTGATTTTGTATCCTTAGTACGCTTAGTACGGCAGTGTTTTTGACATCTTGATTGTGTATCCTTAGTACGCTTAGTACGCCTAGTACAGCAGTGTTTTTGATATCTTGATTTTGTCTCCTTAGTACGCTTAGTACAGCAGTGTTTTTGACATCTTGATTGTGTATCCTTGGTACGCTTAGTACGCTTAGTACAGCAGTGTTTTTGACATCTTGATTGTGTATCCTTAGTACGCTTAGTACGCCTAGTACAGCAGTGTTTTTGATATCTTGATATCGTATCCTTAGTACGCTTAGTACGCCTAGTACAGCAGTGTTTTTGATATCTTGATTTTGTATCCTTAGTACGCTTAGTACGCCTAGTACAGCAGTGTTTTTGACATCTTGATTTTGTATCCTTAGTACGCTTAGTACGACTAGTACAGCAGTGTTTTTGATATCTTGATTTTGTATCCTTAGTACGCTTAGTACGCCTAGTACAGCAGTGTTTTTGATATCTTGATTTTGTATCCTTAGTACGCTTAGTACGCCTAGTACAGCAGTGTTTTTGACATCTTGATTTTGTATCCTTAGTACGCTTAGTACGCCTAGTACAGCAATGTTTTTGACATCTTGATTTTGTATCCTTAGTACGCTTAGTACGCCTAGTACAGCAGTGTTTTTGACATCTTGATTGTGTATCCTTGGTACGCTTAGTACGCCTAGTACAGCAGTGTTTTTGACATCTTGATTTTGTATCCTTAGTACGCTTAGTACGCCTAGTACAGCAGTGTTTTTGATATCTTTTCAAATTATGTTGAAAATTGTTTTTAAATTTTCCACCTCAAGTTATTTTGAATATAAAATTTTATGAATTATTTTGAAAAAATATTTTTCTGAATTTTTCCACCTCAAGTTATTTTGATTATGTTAATTTTTTCAGCTTCAAATTCATTTAGATATGATTAAAACAAACAAAATATAAGCAAATTATCTCTAGCATTTAATTTGAATACAGCACTAAATTGAATGTATAAGAGAGATTTCCCTTACAAAAGAAATAATTTCACAACTCATCAAAAACAAAAATTCACTAAACAATTTTACAACTCAGTTCTTAAAAATTTTTTCTAGGTCAATAGTTTCTGACCATCAACTTGGGATGTGAATTTTAAGGTGAACTTTCAATGACATCATCCTCCAATTCCCATACACAGTATATAGGTTTCTCTTTTTACATCCTTTTCAAATCTGTTTCATGCTGCTTATTTAATTTCTTTTGTAAAAATTTTTCACATGTAAATTTTATAACCAAAAATTTTTACTTAACCCAGTTCCCTGTGGCTATGGACCAATTTTCTGCTACTGAAATTTTCAACTCATCTATACGAGATCTACCAAGGCCAAGATTAATCCAAAAAAGAAGGAATTTACTTACTCTGTTAAATGGAGATGCTTTTTACCCATTATCCACCTGGCCACAAGACATCCAACAATTATTTTGGAAGAAACCCATTGGAGATACCGACACATTTAAGCTGATGCTGTTTTTCCTGGGTAATGGCTGTTCAAAGCATCTGATAACAGAATGGATTCTTACATCTCAACATTGGACCACACTACAAAAAGGAATCAAGAGAGCAAGACAAATGAACTTTATTAATGACAACTTGGACTCTAAAGCTAATATTTGGTTCTATTATGATATTTATCATGCCACATGGCTATTTCTCAATGGAGAATTCAGAAATACCAACAATCTATAAGTTTTGAATAATATAGATCCCATATTTTGAGAGCAAAGATACCAATAATCTGTAAATTCAGATTCATATAGATCATATTTTTTCCAGAACGAAAAATACTGTAAAAATGTTTTTTCTTTTTAACAACAAGAGGGTATTAAGTTTTTAAATGCTATTTGTAATTTTTATGCAATGTTTCCATCACATTAAATCATTTAAACTTACATCTTTGGGTCCATGTATTTTAATTGTAACTTTTATGTTTCAAATTGATATCCCTTGGGTAAAATTTTGGGTTTCAAACATATACACATCAAATTTTCTAAGTCAATTTGGACAATTTTCCTTTTTATTTCCCTCATCCCAAATTTAATCACTAACTTTAATTACCAATTTTAACCTCCCCCTCTCTTTTTTAACCACTCCATGCTAATCTCTCCTTTATATTATTATTATTATCATTATTGTTGCACTGCCTTGTGGTTGACGTGGCTGCTTTGCAGTTTGTTGGTCCCTCAACGTGAGTGTATTCTTTAACATCTAACAATTTTTGATTTACTTTTATTTTTTATTACTTTCGATTTTCCACTTACAACCATTCCCGTGCATACACCTGCCCCCTGATATAATACCCACTGTTTCAGTGGAGATTTGGGAACCCTTTTATTAGGTGATCCCATACTTTTACACCTGAAATGCCACAAAGGTTGCTAGATATATCTACTGCTATAAATGATTTTTTACACAAACAGCTTAGTACGCCTAGTACAGCAGTGTTTTTGACATCTTGATTTTGTATCCTTAGTACGCTTAGTACGCCTAGTACAGCAGTGTTTTTGACATCTTGATTTTGTATCCTTAGTACGCTTAGTACGCCTAGTACAGCAGTGTTTTTGACATCTTGATATCGTATCCTTAGTACGCTTAGTACGCCTAGTACAGATGTGTTTTTGATATCTTGATTTTGTATCCTTAGTACGCTTAGTACGCCTAGTACAGCAGTGTTTTTGACATCTTGATTTTGTATCCTTAGTACGCTTAGTACGCCTAGTACAGCAGTGTTTTTGACATCTTGATTTTGTATCCTTAGTACGCTTAGTACGCCTAGTACAGCAGTGTTTTTGACATCTTGATTTTGTATCCTTAGTACGCTTAGTACGCCTAGTACAGCAGTGTTTTTGACATCTTGATTTTGTATCCTTAGTACGCTTAGTACGCCTAGTACAGCAGTGTTTTTGATATCTTGATTTTGTATCCTTAGTACGCTTAGTACGCCTAGTAGAGCAGTGTTTTTGACATCTTGATTTTGTATCCTTAGTACGCTTAGTACGCCTAGTACAGCAGTGTTTTTGACATCTTGATATCGTATCCTTAGTACGCTTAGTACGCCTAGTACAGCAGTGTTTTTGACATCTTGATTTTGTATCCTTAGTACGCTTAGTACGCCTAGTACAGCAGTGTTTTTGACATCTTGATTTTGTATCCTTAGTACGCTTAGTACGCCTAGTACAGCAGTGTTTTTGACATCTTGATTGTGTATCCTTGGTACGCTTAGTACGCCTAGTACAGCAGTGTTTTTGACATCTTGATTGTGTATCCTTAGTACGCTTAGTACGCCTAGTACAGCAGTGTTTTTGACATCTTGATATCGTATCCTTAGTACGCTTAGTACGCCTAGTACAGCAGTGTTTTTGACATCTTGATTTTGTATCCTTAGTACGCTTAGTACGCCTAGTACAGCAGTGTTTTTGACATCTTGATTTTGTATCCTTAGTACGCTTAGTACGCCTAGTACAGCAGTGTTTTTGACATCTTGATTTTGTATCCTTAGTACGCTTAGTACGCCTAGTACAGCAGTGTTTTTGACATCTTGATTGTGTATCCTTGGTACGCTTAGTACGCCTAGTACAGCAGTGTTTTTGACATCTTGATTGTGTATCCTTAGTACGCTTAGTACGCCTAGTACAGCAGTGTTTTTGACATCTTGATATCGTATCCTTAGTACGCTTAGTACGCCTAGTACAGCAGTGTTTTTGACATCTTGATTTTGTATCCTTAGTACGCTTAGTACGCCTAGTACAGCAGTGTTTTTGACATCTTGATTGTGTATCCTTAGTACGCTTAGTACGCCTAGTACAGCAGTGTTTTTGACATCTTGATTTTGTATCCTTAGTACGCTTAGTACGCCTAGTACAGCAGTGTTTTTGACATCTTGATTTTGTATCCTTAGTACGCTTAGTACGCCTAGTACAGCAGTGTTTTTGGCATCTTGATATTGAATCCTCAGTACACTTAGTACGCCTAGAAAAGTAATACAATTAATTTAAAAAAAGAGTGGCTGGAAATTCTAAATTACCAACGACAAAGTAAGAGTTACCAAAAGTAAGGGACACACTTAACTGACCATAACAGTAACGGGACCACCATAATGGTAAGTTACCAAAACCCAATTAGTAAAGTTACCAAGTGACCATGGAAAACAGTGCCAGAAAGAGCGCCATAAAGTTAATGGTCAAAAAGCAAAAAATCCTTAGTACGCTTATCAGACGTACTAAGAGAAAAGTATGAAAAATTGTTCCCGTTTCGCGCACCATATGATCTATTCTGTTGCTTAAAACACGCTAGAACTACATCTACAGTGTGTCGGAAAAGCAACCTTGCATACAGGGTGTTTGGTCTCGCTTTTACATGCAAAGGCTCGATCAATATCAGTATCTGGGCAACTGCTCACCTACCCCTCCCCTAACCCAAAATGTTATAATAAGTTAATAAGTTAGTGTTACTGTTGGGTTACGGGAGGGGTAGGGGCGCAGTTGCCCAGACACTGATATTGATCCCAAAGGCTGAACACGTTCTTGAAAGCCTTATATAGACTGTTGTCAAAGAAAGAAGAAACAAGTTCAAACCTACTTTATACTTCAGATACTAGGCTAAATCATAGCTAATGGAAATTTACGTCCATAAAACATGTTTAAGACTGAAACAAGGTTTTAAAGGTGCCCCGACGAGAAAATTGAAAAACCCTATCGAACCGTTTAATACGTATCTCAAGCCAACTATAGTTCGCTCCATAAAGGAAACTATCGGCTTTGTACCTATTTAAGAGTTTTCTACTGTACTAAAAAAAATATTTTGGACGTTTAGAACTTAGGATGCTTCAAATTTTCGTTCAATTTTTTCCAAATAAAACCCCTTCGATTTTTTTTACACGGAATGTATTCAGTATTTTAAAGTATTAGGAATTTCCTAGTCCGGTTAAAATTCAGATTACTCGCTCATGCATCCATACACCTATCTTTCAAAATAGAAGGCTGCAATGCTCGTCCTTAAAACCTCTAAGACAAACGGATACAAGAATAAAATATCTCGTTGTCCAATTTTCAGTCATGCGTTTTTTTTGTTGCCTTTTTAGGCCTCAAAACCGGAACATGCAGCTCTAATATTACGGGATACTGCCACGTGGAGACAAGTGTGCCCGCTTCTCTCACACGCAGTCACTGTAACTCAAATAGCCGTTGATCACAGTGGCCAGCGGCTTCTTTCTGTATCACGTGACCGTTGTTGGTCCGTTTTCAAGAGAAAGATGGATAGCAGGGCTTGAAATAACTATTGGGCAGGCGCCGGACACATTGTCCGGTCAAACGTGATTTTGCTCGAACATAGGCATTTTTGGCCGGACAAATTTAATCCATCTTAACTAGTTGCAATAGAGGCTCCATTTTGCAAGTTACATGATCTGTATCATTTTCAGCATTTACTGTATTTACTGTTTGCACTTTGTTCAGGATTTCCAGAAATACATTTCTCATTTGTCTACATATAGAATTGCTTTTTAGAATGTCTTTAGAATGGGGAGCATGAACTTTCAGCTCATATAATTTTGCTGGTTAACGTTTCTTTTGAGTGTCATATACATTTTGTAAATTCTCCGTTACATCTCTTACACGTTGCACAATGAAAATAATCGTATCCTTCGGCGCGACCTGCTGGCCGAAGTAACATCGCCATTCGCACAAAAAAATCGTGGTAGTGGGCATTCATTGGCATTTGAATGCGTTAAGACTTATACATAATGTATTTCAAAGAGAACAGGGTGATGAATGTTGAGTTAACCTTGTGAATTAGTCGTTTCGTGATAAACACACTGTAAATCAGAAATATCTGTTTTAGCCCTAAAAATAGGGCCGATTCGGTGAGTAAAATACAGTCCTATTTTTGGGTCTAATTTGGCTCCCTTAAATCAGGGCCAATACAGTCCAATTGGCTAGGGCTGATTTGGTCCTTGGGCTGAAATGGGCCCTAACGTGGGCTGGAATAGCTTTTTGATGTAGCTTTTTTGGCCCAGATTACGCTCAAATGGCTCCAGGAAGGTTTGAATCAGACTTTCCCCAGCAGGGCTGAATTGACACTTTGGGGCTGAAACAGATCTTTTCAATTTTCAGTGCACTGAAACACGCGACAAATTTACGGACAGGACGAAATAAAGACAAACTCTATTTTTATATGAGAGGTTATAAACTGCAAGGGACCGCATATGATAAACGCTGCCAACGAAAGATCTACAAGAGATCTGATCAGCCAAAAAAATATGTGTATAAAGGCAATAAACTGCAAGGCTGATACTACGTGGAAAACCGTTTCGAAACACCAACATGACCAGAACCGATAAAGCAGGATCGCAACTGTGGACAGCTGTTTCGCTCTTGTTGGAGCTCGTCAGCACAGTGTAGCGAAGATATGTAACGCCAGCCAAGAGCCAACGCACATAAATTGCAAAATGACCCGTTCACTGTATCAAACTCCGTACTTTGAACTCACTTGCGCTCCGAAACACGCGTTGCCACATCACGTTTCGGAGCGCAAGTGAGTTCAAAGTACGGAACTTGATATAGTGAACGGGTCATTTTGCAATTTATGTGCGTTGGCTCTTGGCTGGCGTTACATATCTTCGCTACACTGTGCTGACGAGCTCCAACAAGGGCGAAACAGCTGTCCACAGTTGCGATCCTGCGTTATCGGTTCTGGTCATGTTGGTGTCTCGAAACGGTTTTCCACGTTTTATTACAGGACCTCTGTTCAGACTCGTGGCTCGGAGTGACAAAAAGAATCAACATGCCAGAATTATCTGGTCATGCGCATGGAGTGGAGATGACAAGTATTGCGCTACAGCTTCAAGGGACAAAAAAGTAAGCTCGATCCGGAACCCCCACTTTATCCAGATATGTCCAGGATTGAACGTTAATGAGATTCAAATTCCTTATGATAAGCATCTCAAAGTGTCCACATTGGTAAAAAGTCACCGAAACACACACAATTCTGTCAAATATGAAGTAATATGAAAATGTCAAATAACCCTGCCAAATATGAAGTACTAATTTAACAATATTTGCGTTCAATCCTTTACATCAATGCTTTTATCCCAGCCCATCGTTTCTTAGTTCCTAACTTCACTGTTCTCAACCCCAGTCTCTTGATCTACTGCATGTTGTTGTTGTTGCTGATATTAATTCTAATAAAGCTATTGTTCTCATTTGCCATTAGGTTATTATGTGGGGTGATAAAGACTGTACTAAAGATGACTGGCAAGCGGCTTCCAGTCCCTTAGATGTTGGTCAATCGGTTACAGCTGTAGATATTGCACCAGAGGTCACTGAAAACTTCAGGTAGGATGTGGTCATTATTTAGCTGTTGAGTTGTCTTAACACATACGTCTTTCAATGAGATAATACAGGTCTTTTATGACTTTTATTATGAAGAATTATGAATGAATTGTTTCTTATTTAATTGGTGATTAATTTGTCACCTAACTAGCCCTTGTTAATCTATACAGGTAATAGTTATATTGCGGACTGATCTAAACAAAGGAGCACACTGCCCTCTCATGTCGTCAACTTTTGTTCTGTTCTGTTCTGTTCATTGTCCGTGCAGTCCTGTCGTTTTTCTCGTCAGTTTAGTTTTGTTTAGCTTTTTTATTGGCCATGATTATTTTCCAGCCTTTTTCTCACCGCGGCAATAAGAACCTCAGTTAACTAATTCTTATAAGCCATTCTCTGAGAGAATCAAAATTAGTACGTGACTAGTCGCTTAAGATATTACACTGAGTAGTAAAGTATGGCACATTTTGTTGATTGACGCTGTAATTTTTCATGGTCTTTTTAGATACACTCTTGCTATTGGCTCAGAATCAGGCCGTATCTCTCTTTATTCCTGGTGTGGAAATGAAAAGTTGATTACAGGTGACCAGTGGATTCTTCTTCAAGCTTTGGAACAATCGTATCCTTGTTTATGAAAACATAATAAGTTTGTGCATGTTCTTCAAATTTTTGTACATTTATTACAGCTGATTTGTTAATGAAGAGCCAGAGACCCTGCCTGTTTTTTATTATTAATTTTTTTTTTAACTTATTTCTGCCAACAGATTTTTCCTGCCGTGCGACGGTTGCGATGGAGACCAGAAAGAGACTCTGACGACAGCTCGTGTTTACAGTTGGCAAGCTGTGGCTTGGATCATAGTGTTATAATATTTAGTGTGGTTAATTTAGCATGACTAGCAGTGGTACTGTCAGGCAATCTACCTTGAAATTATTATCCCCCAGGTCAATGCACAGCTTGGATCAAACTGCACCTAAACAGACGCTGTGGTTTTAGTTGACGACATCGCAACTTTTGTGTACGCGTAACGAAGTGTCTTTGTTTTTCCTGGATGACTGCATGCAATACCTGTTTCAGAAGAATAGAAAACAGACCACAAAGATCAGTAATAAGACTGAGGATATAAACTGCGACGCCTTTATATTGAAATAAAACGATTCAATTTTAACGCAAGCTATCCAGAAGCTTTTATTTGTTTGACGTTTTTCGTTTCAATAAGTGAGGATGATTTAACCGAAACGATTCGCAGTTCCCAATGACAGTTTTTTAAAATCTATTTTCAGTTTCGTTGCATCTAGTACTAGTATTATTTTTATCATGTTTTCGTGACCTCATATCTTCTAGCAACAAAGTCCATAGCTATGCCACTAGATACGCGAACGATTTTCACCTTCCTTTTTGTAGAACAAACCTTTCGTAAATTTTCTGTCAGTTTCCAAGGACCAACTTATTTTAACACTTTAGAAAATGAATCGATCTTTAAGAATCTAAGTCTCTCCTTAATTTCATTCAAAACGAAATCGAAAAAATATATATATGCGAATTATTAGTTAAAAATCTTGTAGTAAATTAATCTTTTTGAGAATATGGTGGTTTATTAGGAAAATTCTCTTCATCCGGCCTGATCGTTTTGTTGATGCTAAAACCAACACGGTTCACCATAAATAAGGATTGTTCGGTGGGGTACGAACTTGTCGCTAATGAAGTCGAGTAAGTCGAGCTCCTCGCCTATTAGGAGGCGAGACTCGTGTCTCTCTTTTCGCCAGTTCCCTACATTCCACCCCAACCATATTCCAGATGTTGCTCTCCCACCCCTCCCATTGTGCGTGTGACATTTTTGGTTTTTGCGCCTTTTTTGGCTTCTCACTCCTAGCCTGCGAGCAGGCTCACTTGTTTGGATAGGGCATCGCGGGCAATGGAGCTGGGTTCGCTGGTTCTCGGTTCTTTGTCGCTTTTGACCGTGATACCCTACCCAAACAAGTTAGCCTGTTTGCAGGCTAGCTCCAAAAGTAACGAAAAAGAAAACCTGTGGTTGGATTGTCTACATCTTCACGTCATATGGCAATCTGACTTCTTACAATAAACACTTGAATCTTTCTTTTTCCCTTCAAATATGAAATACTGTTTTGCAAGAAGGCAGTTTCTAGTTCGAATTAATATTGTATTTTTGGAAAAGTGTTTTAAAAATAGGTTTGAAAACTTGCTTTTTAAATTTGCCTCTAAATGCATCCTTCAAATAAAAAAGCAATGGCAACTCTAAAAAGCTTGTTTCTTAAGCACTAACTACACCTGCGAGCAGAGCCTCTTTTGTCCTAATTAACTAACCCGTTTTATGAAAACAATTCAGGATGAAAGATTATGTGTGCCCATCTCACAATAAATACAAAATGACACAAGTTAAAGGCAAGCATTTCAAAAGTTCATTTTTTTTTCCTTTGGAAAATAAAAAGCTGACATGACAAACTTGAAAATTTCATTTTCTAATTTCCTCGTGCAACATCTGATTTTATGAATTATTTAAGGTATCCGGTGTTTTACTTTCCAAAGCGAACAGTGTAAAACAAACTCGACGGTAAAATTCACTCCGTGCTAGGAATACAATCTGGCCTTCAGGTTTTTTATCAACATTGCCAAGGTGAGTACAACTTGTCTTAAATTTTATGCTTTAACTTTATATTTTTACGAATTAAACAAAATAAGGAAAATGTTGTTTGCCCGAGGTGTAAAATACTTCAAAGTAGCTCTTGCAATAAGTTACAAGCGAAATGCTGCTGCGCCTTGAAGTTTAGAAAAAAAAAAACCTCATCACAATAGAGTGGTAAATAAAAAACTAAAAACGTTTACGAAAATTGGGAGACTTTTTGCACTTAATATTTAGCCGTTTATACGCTTAAGAGAGAATATGAGTTTGTGACTAGGAAAATGTGTTCGTCTATTTTTGTGTTGAATTAATTTAAAAATTGTAGGTACCTGTTAAGAAAGAAAAATTAGGACACGATTTTCGCTATTGTCGTTTACCGTAAACGCCATTCTTCAACTCTGTTCAAGAAGCTTGTTCACGTTCCCTATGCCGGGCAAAAGTTGATTTTTACATTCCGATATTTTGTGGCTTGAACGAATCGTAAATAGCAAGTACAAAATAGAGAAATTGAATTTGTATACCCGAAATGAATTCGGTCCTTTTACAGCAAGCACTCTTGTCATGTATTTCTTTAGTCCATCAGATTTCACGATATAATGCAAAGGTTTAGACCGCAAATGCGCTCACCCTTGGCTTTTTCGAGTCCTTACTGACTCTTCCTTGCACTGACACAAAGTTCATTACGTATTACGGCAAATTCTCCAATAAGCTTTATTTGGTTTATTTTTTAGTTACAAGACTTACTGAGGAAGGCTTCATGAATTACGCGGAAGATATTTTACAGGCTATCTTTATAGCCTCAGTTGTCGCTAATTTCCTTCTCAACACTAATCGTGCTCTAAAAGCCATCGAGTTATGCAAGGAAAGCTTGGGTTTGCTCAGTAACAAAGCGCTGAGTGTAAAAAAGCCATTACGACAAATAATTTACAGAACAATCTATGATACCATGTTTAAGGCGTACCGCCGTGTTAGCGATAACACAAATGCAATAGCGTGCGGCAGGAAACTGCTCACCATTCACTGCGAGTGTGGTGATATAGTCCAAGAAGGTGCGCTTAGCATAGACCTAGCACAGATGTATCGGAGTCAAAGTATGTATGCTGAGGCAAAAGAACTTTATGAGAGGGCGATCACTATAATGCAAAAATCTGGTAACAGGAGAGGAGAATCAGTCGCTTTTGGAGGCCTAGGAACTTTGTTCATTTCTCTCGGGGAATACGTCAAGGCTAAAAAATATCATGAAAAAGCACTTGCGATCAGCATGGAAATTAATGACAGAGAAGGAGAAGGAGCATGTTATGGAAACCTAGGAAATGTGTTTTATTCTCTCGGTGAAGATGTCAAGGCTAAAGAATATTATGAAAAAGCACTTGCGATCAGTAGGGAAATTGGTGACAAAGCAGTAGAAGAAGTATCTTATGAAAACCTAGGAAATGTGTTTCATTCTCTCGGTGAATATGTCAAGGCTAAAGAATATTACGAAAAAGCACTTGCGATCAGTATGGAAATTGGTAACAGAGAAAAAGAAGCATCAGCGTTAGGAAATTTAGGAAGTTTGCTTCTGTCTCTCGGTGAATGTGTCGAGGCTAAAGAATATTATGGAAAAGCACTTGCGATCAGTAGGGAAATTGGTGACAAAGCAGTAGAAGAAGTATCTTATGAAAACCTAGGAAATGTGTTTCATTCTCTCTGTGAATATGTTAAGGCTAAAGCATATTATGAAAAAGCACTTGCAATCAGCATGGAAACTGGTGACAGAAATAGAGAAGGAACGTGCTATTGTAACGTAGGAAATGTGTTTCATTCTCTCGGTGAATATGACAAGGCTAAAGAGTATTATGAAAAAGCACTTGCGATCAGCATGGAAATTGGTGACAGAAAAGGAGAAGGAGCATGTTACGGAAACCTAGGAGATGTGTTTTATTCTCTCGATACTTATGTCAAGGCTAAAGAATATTATGAAAAAGCACTTGCGATCAGCATGGAATTTGGTGACAGAAATAGAGAACGAGCATGGTATGGAAAAATAGGAAATGTGTCTTATTTTCTCGGTGAATATGTCAAGGCTAAAGAATATTATGAAAAAGCACTTGCGATCAGCATGGAAATTGGTGACAGAAAAGGAGAAGGAGCATGTAATGGAAACCTAGGAAATGTGTTTTATGCTCTCGCTAAATATGTCAAAGCTCAACAATATTATGAAAAAGCACTTGCGATCAGCATGGAAATTGGTGAGCGAAAAAGAGAAGCAACATACAATGGAAGCCTAGGAAATGCGTTTCGTTCTCTCGGTGAACAAGTCAAGGCTAAAGAATATCATGAAAAAGCACTTGCGATCAGCCTGGAAATTGGTGACAGAGAAGGAGAAGCAACATGGTATAGAAACCTAGGAAATGTGTTTGATTCTCTCGGTGAATATGTCAAGGCTAAAGAATATTATGAAAAAGCACTTGCGATCAGCATGGAAATTGGTTACAAAGCAGGAGAAAGAGCATGTAATGATAACCTAGGAGGTGTGTTTTATTCTCTCAGTGAATATGTCAAGGCTAAAGAATATTATGAAAAAGCACTTGCGATCCGCATGAAAATTGGTGACAGAGCAGGAGAAGGAGCATGTAATGGAAACCTAGGAAATGTGTTACATTCTCTCGGTGAATATGTTAAGGCTAAAGCATATTATGAAAAAGCACTTGCGATCAGCATGGAAATTGGTTGCAGAAAAGGAGAAGCAACATGGTATGGAAACCTAGGAAATGTGTGTCATTCTCTCGGTGAATATGTCAAGGCTAAAGAATATTATGAAAAAGCACTTGCGATCAGCATAGAAATTGGTTGCCGGGGAGGACAAGCATATTTGTACGATTGCCTGGCAGCTGCGCTTACGTCTCTTGGAGAATATAGAAAGAGTAAATTATATTGTGATGATGCACTTGCGATTAGCATTGAAATTGGTGATAAAAACAAAGAAGCAGTTTGTTACCGAACGGAAGGCTTTGTTCATGAATCCCTTGGTGATAAAGATAAAGCTCAAGCCTGCTTTGTTAAAGCACTTGCGATTGCAGTTGAAATTGGAGACAGAACTGGAGAAGCAGTAAGTTACCTCAGCCATGGACGGGTGCTTCAATCTCGGGGTGATCATAGCGTGGCCGAAGAGTATTTTGAGAAGGCACTGACAATAAGTAAAAATATTGGACACGTTGAAATTGAGTTTGCTTGCTATTACGGTCTTGCATTGACGAAGTTATCGCAAAAGAATTTCCAGGAAGCACTTTCTCTTTTGTCTCGAGGTATTGGAAAATCTGAAAAAATGCGAAATATTCTTCAAGACAGCGATCAAATTAAGATATCCTTTGCAGACAGGCATGTTTTTCCCTATCGGCAGCTCAGTGAATTGTTTCGTTTTACTGGAAAGCCTAAGGATGCTCTTCATGTTGCAGAGCTTGGACGAGCTAGAGCCTTAGCAGACTTGATGGCAACTCAGTATTCTGCTGACGATCGCGTATCAGTTGACTCGCAATCATGGACTGTTGTTGAAAATGTCATGAAGAAAGAAAGTAACTCTACTTGTCTGTACATTTCTTATTTTCATCAAAGACTGTATCTGTGGATTCTCAAGACAAGCGGAGTCATTCAGTTCCGAGCACTTGACGTGGATAAAAAGACTCTTCACACAAGATTAACAAAGATTGCTAAAAATTTGGATGAATTTTTTGCAATCACAGCTGAAAGCTTCGGAAACTTTGCTATTTTACCCGAGGAAGTTTGCGAAGATCGATCCTTAATTGACAATAAAACAATAGACACAAATCTTGAATCTTGTCAGGAAGATAGTCGCGCAACTTTGCGACAAGGTAAGCCTGGGAACACAGGTGATCCCGAACCGAGTTTAACTTTGTTCTACGAACTGCTCGTCAATCCTGTATCCGACTTACTCGACGAACCCGAAATCATCATTGTTCCTGATCGCAACCTGTATCGTGTTCCATTTCCAGCTTTACTCGATAAAAGCGGGAAATATTTATCGGAGCGTTTCAGAATCCGCGTGGTTCCTTCGTTGACGACTCTCAAGCTCATTCAGGACAGTCCCCCAGACTATCACTGTCAGACTGGTGCTCTGGTAGTGGGTGATCCTGATGTTGGTGTGGTCTTTTACATGGGGAGTAGCGGTTTAAACTTTAAATCATTGCCTGCTGCGAGAAAGGAAGCAGAGATGATAGCAAGGCGGCTGGGCGTGTGGCCTTTGATAGGACCGGACGCAACAAAGAAAGCGGTACTCGAGAAGCTGAATTCAGTGAGTCTGATACATATCGCTGCACATGGTAATGCTGAAAGAGGAGAAATTGCTCTTGCCCCTCTACATCCGGTCCCAAAAGGGTCAACTACCGGGATTCCACAGGAAGACGATTACATTCTAAAAATGTCCGACATTTCAAAAGTCAAAGTGCGAGCTAAACTGGTGGTACTAAGCTGTTGTCACAGTGGTCGTGGACAAATTAGAGCCGAGGGAGTTGTTGGAATCGCGCGTGCGTTTCTCGGAGCCGGTGCACGCTCAGTGTTGGTGGCACTGTGGGCTCTAGAAGACAGTGCAACAAAGAAGTTGATGAGTCGTTTTTACGAAAATCTTCTTAGTGGAGAAAGTGCCAGTGCATCTCTTCACGCAGCCATGAAGTGGATGAGAGATCACGGCTTTATCAAGGTTTCCAAGTGGGCACCGTTTATGCTGATAGGAGATGACGTTAAATTTGCGTTTGAAAAATAAAGGTATGTTTGTAATATAGCGAAGAAAAGATTTCATAGATTTTGTTAGTTAGTTGCCCGTGAGTTAAAGAAAAATAGAAACTCCATATTTATATTCTTTTGTGTTTAAAAGGGCATAATCTAGTTGTGCTGTACACAAAGGAGCTACAGAGGTGTATCAACAGATTTCGCTTCCAATGTGTTATTGAGAAAATCTTTCCTTTCAGCAAGATTTTCATGCGCGCGGACGAGATTCCTTATTCTTGTCATCTCTCGACCGTAAATTTGGTACTTATACTTAAAAAGTAAATTGGTCTCGGACAACATCGAACGCGTATGTCTCTGATTTGAGATTTAAACTGTATTCATCATCTTTCAATGTATAATATGTCAGTTTCTTCAGGCTCTATCTTTTGCGTAACAGTAACTTTCTGTTACACAATGATTAAGATATTTTATATATCTTCATATTACTTTTTTGGATGTTATAGGAAGGACAGGAAGCAAAAACCTCGCCGATGGAGTACTTTACAGGATTACGAAATCAAGCAATGAACCGAGAAAGACAAGAATCTTTTGCAAGGACAGTGTAAAATAGAAAAGACAATGCATAGTTAGGCCGGTTATCTTTGCCATCTTTTAATTTTTTTTTGATGAGGGGGAGGGTTGTAAAATTTCTTCTTACTGTGTTAACGGTACGGTACGATTGCTAAAACCTGTTCACGGACGAAAACGTTCGATGACACCTTCATCAAAATCACAATAATTCTTATTTGCCCGTTTTAGAATTAGTTTTTTTTAGGGATAAATTGAAGCATAAGCCACACCTGGGGTGTTTTCGACAAGAGTCCACGCCCCTTTCCCCGTTTTAAGAGGATTGAAAAAGCTAGTTTCTTGTTTGCAATAATTAATAATACCAATTAAGATTTTATTATGCGCAGATTTTTCATGAAAAGTACATAGAAATTGTGATTTATTAAAGATAATTAAACGTGTTTATTATATGGTTCTGTCTCACAAGGACTGGAAACTACCAAATTCATGAATTTGATTGGCTGAAATGGATATTGACCGCGGTCTAGATTTTCCCATCTAGACTGGCATCCAAACCAGAAATGTTTTGAAATAAAAAAGTTGCAAACTAAATGCAAAATTATTGACTGTTTTCATCTAACTATATTTATTTCTGTGAGTGACAAAAAGCTGATGAGAAAAACAAAAGGTCAGGAGGACGAGCAAACTTTGGAAGAATTAAATTCAGCTCATCGCCGTTCGCAAGCAAAATGTAAGTTAGTACAACCCAGTTACATTAAACGAATTCATTTTTTTCTTGGTTTTGCCATATAATAAAAATCTTATTAACCGAGCTAAGTCGGTCTGTATGAGAGAATCTTGACCTCGGTCGTGTGTACAGACCTCGGTCAAGATTCTCCCATACAGACCTCCTGCTAGGTTAATAAGGGCTAAATAATAAAGAAAAATGACATCACTTTCAAATAAATTATCTGATAAGGGGAAAAGTAGAAAATAAACAACACTGAAATGAATCAGAAAGGCCGTCTTGCTGAAAGTTTTCAAAGCGTCAATTGCGCAAAAATAGGTAGCATCAGCTTGATTGTACATCTGTCCTGATTTAGCAAAAGATAGCCTGGAAAAGTCAAATGCACTCCAGGCCATTTTCCCCCACCCTGCCCTCCCCCTGTAGGGACTGGAGGCCCCCCCACCTAACCCAAGGTACTCCTCCCGTCGACGGTCAAAGCTAAGCTAACAGGAGGCAGCCGGCTTCTAAGGCCAGCTGCCAATAAGCAAAGTCAAGAACCAGTACTGACCCTTAAGGCAGAGCAAAAGTCTTTGTTGAAACAAGGCAAAACACTGAACAAACCCACCCCCCCTAGCGGGCCTGAAATTCAACACCTGAGCCTGTGCTCCCTAGGGTGGCTAGACCAAGGCCTGGGCTAACTGCCCCAATGGTGCTTGACGCAGACCCCCCTCAATCTTTTTTTTGAAGGTCGACTATCGTCGACCTTCAAGCCCGGATTCCGGAGTCCACGTTTTGTCAAATCAGGACAGACATATGATTATCGTTTTGACCGTTTTTTGCGTAACGTGTGATTATTTTAGATTGTATCTCTTGTATTTCATGATCCCGACTTGTGTATATTTTTTAAATAATTTTATTCATACATTATGAAGTTTACTATTAATTTTAATTTCTGTGGAATACCCGTGTGTCATTTTATCTTTTATGCGATGTCACACCTCATATATAGCTGAGAGTATTGCACAGTAAATTCCTTTTGCATTTTTTTGCTTTATATTCTATTTCATTGTATTGCATTGTACTGTATTATTTTGTAGTTCGGTCAAAGCAATATTCAATACTTATAAAGTATGGTCGTTTTTCTCGGTATTCGCTACTTGCACATGACCCATAATCCTTTGCGTTGTTGGGGGGTAACCAGTAGAAGAAATGTATGGTATCATGACAAAAATTAGTTCGGTGAGCTCGCAAAAGCAGCTACTAATGCTTACAAATGCACCAGAATTTACCAAAATCATGATAGGAGAAATTTGTACTAGTTTATAACTAAATGTAGAGAAATTTTTTTTTTGTCCATACATCGTCTGTAAAATTACAAGACGATGTATGGACAAAAAAAAAGTTTCTCTACATTTAGTTATAAACTAGTACAAATTTCTCCTATCATGATTTTGGTAAATTCTGGTGCATTTTTAAGCATTAGTAGCTGGTTTTGCGAGCTCACCGAACTAATTTTTGTCATGATACCATACATTTCTTCTACTGGTTACCCCCCAACAACGCAAAGGATTATGGGTATGTGCAAGTAGCGAATTTATTATATGGCTCTGTCTCACAAGGACTGGGGACTACCAAATTCACGAATTTGATTGGCTAAAATGGATATTGACCGCGGTCTAGATTTTTCCATCTAGACCGGCAGCTAGACCAGTTATGTTTTGAAGCGAAAAAGTTGCAAACTAAATGCAAAATCACTGACTGTTTTCATCTAAGAATATTTATTTCTGTAAGCGCCAAAAAGCTGATGAGAAAAAAAAAGTAAAGAGGACGAGCAAACTTTGGAAAAGTTAAATTCGGCCGCTCATCACCGCCTTTGCAAGCAAACTGTCACTCAGTACAAACCGGTTACATTAAACGAATTAAATTGTTCTTGTTTTTGCCATATACTAAACATCTTATTAACAGAGCTAAGTCGGTCTGTATGGGAGAATCTTGACCTCGGTCGTGTGTACAGACCTCACTGCGTTCGGTCTGTACTTACGACCTCGGTCAAGATTCTCCCATAGAGACCTCCTGCTTGGTTAATAAGAGTTAAGTAATCACTTGAGATTTAGATTGCGACTTTCCGATCGTTTATTGAGAGTCTTCATCGACTGCCAGTCGGATTATGCGCTACACACTGATTACCCGTTAAGCGAGATGTCGATTGTTATTGGTTGATTTTGATCCTTACATTTCATGTGCGAAGATGAATCCTCAGGCGTCCTTTTTTGTACACGGTGGTGTTGCTCTGTTTGTTGACCGTGGGCGTCCATTCTTTTAGAATCTCAATGTTTCATGAAATCCTCCGTAAATAGCCTCTTTGACCGGGCATGCGTAACTGTGCCAGTCTCAATCAGTAAATGTTTGTACTTCGATCAAAGTAGATGGTTACCTGACCTGACAGGCTTGCTCTAATACGGAAGAGCCCTGGGGCCCGTTTCTCGAAAGCCCAGGAACTTTTCGGGCCCAAAAAGCCATAGCAAATTCTCGAATCTTACGATAACAGAGCTGTATTATTCACATATTGTTATATGAACAGAGTTTCTCTTCATACAAGAACTTATAAGCGTATACACTTCGTCTTTAGACACAGATGAACTAAAAATGGTTTTACGGGCCCGAAAAGTTTCCGGGGCTTTCGAGATACGGGACCCTGGGTACGGTAGAGTCGAATATACTGGTTGTGCTCCTTTTTCCTACTCTGCATCGATTTCCCAGTCTCCCCTCTACAACCTTTATCGCATTCAAAAGGAATGTAACCTTCCAGAAGCCTCATGGGCAAGGCAGGGATACTGAGGTGTTGAACTTCCCGTGGGTCAGGGAGACAGCGTCGTTCGGTTGCCCCATGTTTGATTTAAGCGTAGTTATAGTCATAGAAACTCATAGCAAGTCATAGCAATTTTTGGTGGTGACGAGCTTGAAAACTGCCCGCATGCTTGTTAGAGTAGACGGCGATAAAAGTTTCGCAAGACATATTTTCCTACTGCCAATGGTTTCCCATTTCGAGACTTCCGAAATTCTGATTGAATGGAAAACGACTTAGGTGTCAAATCTTTTTCGGTGGTCTTTCTCTACGTGCATGGTTACCTAGCATTTTGTTCGCGAACCTTGGCTTGTTGTGTAAAGTCAGGCACAACATTGTTTATCACTGACCCTACTGTGCAGCCTGCCTTGCTTCAGGTCTTTCTGTTTTCATATAAAACGTGTGTGTGTAGAATCAGGTCATTGTCATTGAAATTTAAACCTGATACGACAATTGCTAATCTATGTCGAATAAATTTAACGCAATATTGCGGTTACATGAGTTGATTTCCAACACAACACGAAGCGACGATCGGGTCTAGCGATGTTGCCTTAAAAATCTTTTGCGCGAGAGAAAGTGAAATAACAGTCATGGTGCTGGAGAAAAAAAGATGTCTGCTAATGAGATGTGAGGAGTAGCGGAGTTTGAGTTTCAAAACGAATGGTTTGTGACGTGCTCGGTGGAACCCTGGAACGAGCTATGCGCAGCTTGTTATCTCTTTGTGCGTGACATGTGTGTTTCGCTCCAAGGTGCGTTGCGCGCGAGCGTTCTCTACTACAGGCCTCGTCTAATTCAAATAGAAAAGTTTGCCATAAGAAGAGGGCAGTCCATTAGTGGGTAATCATAATCGTAAAACAAAGTAAGTTTCTCAGGTTCGTCAGGCGGCAATGTGCCAAGAAATCCCAAATCCTTCAGCTTCATACTTGACGCCATTTCTTGTTTTTCTTCTCGCTCTTTCGATTGATAAATTCTGATGTTTAAGGTACACGGTCCCAGTTCCTGCTTGACAATCAGCGTTATTCCATATACGGATATGTTCGAGGGTACTTGGACACTAATAGGACTAGGAAGTGAAGTAACGTCTTCGAAGGAGATGCTGCACAAGTCCAGCATGATGTAACTGCAGAGAAAAACAACAACTCGTGAGAACAATGTTAAATATTCGATTTATTGCCCGGGCGGTAGTTAAATTATGGCTTGTAGGAATAATGCTGCCTGAAGACAGGACACTACCAGGAGCACATGGCTCTACTGAACTCAGAACGTAGTTTGAATTTGTACACTGAGAACTGATATTGGAAGTGATAGAAACATATTAAATTTTTTCGTAAAAGAGAGCGTTTATTAGAATTAGCGCGCTTGTTCGAACAGCTGCAGAAGATCGAGTTATTACGGTTACTCTTTATGTTTTCTTTCCAAGATTTTTTAACAAAACATAGTTGCAATTCATTCATTTTAACATGTAATAGAAAGTAAAAAGTTTCATTTCGCTGGCAAGGTGAGTCGAGAACTTAGTTTAAAGAAATAGAGAACAGTGTTTTCCATCAGTTCTGTTAAGTCTGGTACTTTTCAGGATCTTTGTCAGATTCCCAAGGAGTTATTTAATACTTTTCAGAGGTCACAAAGTAACAAAGCATTTGAATTTGTGAGGGTATAATATAATGTTGACTCGGTAATTATTTTCTGTCAATACTGGCAGCATGTCAATTGCATTCTCCATCAATGTAAATTTTGCAAAGGAAGCGAATCATTTCGCAAATCTGGTACTTTCTATAATATAATGGTTTCCCAAAAAATGCAATTACCCTAAAATCTCGTCGGCAACAGGCTCCCACAATCCCACGCTGCAGTTAGGGCAGGGCTTTAGTTGAGCCGATGGTTCTTCGTAATACTCGAGGTCAGCGGCTTTCCTGATGGGCTCGGTCAATTTAAACCGACGACGAAGTTTCTTGAATTCGCGGTAATCGATCTCTTTATCACCGTCTGAGTCCAGTGCCATAGCCATAAGGATGATTTCCACTTGAGTAGCAGGTGCTCCTGATAAAAGTTTATTTAAAAAATGTTAAAGGGGGAATAGCCCCTATTATAGGGGCGTTTATCGGAGGGGTTCACTCGTCTCAAGCACGCATTTGCGAGAATGCCACAATCCTTTTGGTGAACGTTGTGAACTGGGACCTCTGCGCGAAATAAGGAAGTAAGAGAGATGTTAGAGTATTGTTTAAAATGGTTGCTCGTTCTGTGAATTTTCGGAGACCATCCGTGAGCTTGGACACATGCGCACGGTAAAACCATATTAAAGCCGGATTTTGTAAGGACGTGATTGGTTAATGTCAAGCCTGAAAGAAAAACGTATGCGGCACCCAGTGCCACGCCTATTCCCTGGCCTTTTTCTGTCTGCTCCGTTAAACAGTAATTACCAATCGGAAAAACATAAGAAGCCTAATTGATTAGGAGTTAAAATTAAGAAATACTACATTTGACCTCTCTCTATTCAAAAGTGACATGGACGCAGATGAATATTTTATGAAAGATCGTTTGAGAAAAACTAATTAACAGATCCATCACTTAAAACAGTGACGGTGATTAGAGAAAACAGGGACTCGTTCCTCTGTCTTCATCATTTAATTCAGTGGCGGATCTAGGGGTCAGACGCAGGGGGTGGGGGCACCTTCCCCTCCCTCCCCCTCTCTTATTTTGGGTAAAGAAAGAAAATATCGCAGAAGGAAGAAAAGTTAGCAGGGCTAGTAAACAACAACCACCTCCCCTACCCCCTTAGCAGAAGGTCTGGAAACTCCACTGAAACTGCAGTTTGTTGCCTGGCAACTTTTTGGACAAAATAAAATAACTAACGAAACGCGCCAATTGTTTCGATTCAATTAGTTTGATCTTAAGCGAGTAAATATGCTTTTTTTCCTGTTGTTTTTTTTTGTTTTCAAAGTAGACTGACGTATTTCTGACAGGCAAAATGTAGGTCCAGTTAGTCGTGTAAAGAAATTATCTATAGTCATTAAACAGGCTGAGAACAATATTTAATCCTCTTTTTGCTATGGAATCATTTCTGGATTGAGGAAGTTCATTATGAGCTTAAACGATCGCTTTAAACTCGTTTTAAGTCTACTATTTAGCTTTAGCTTGTTTATGAATTAACCTATTTAACTCGTTGTACAAGTTCAGATACGTAGCCAAGTCTCTCATACCATCAGCAAACTCTTCGTATGAAAGTTTACCACTGTTGTCTGAATCGAATCGTCGAAAAAGATCAAGTATTCGCCCGTAGTTTTCATTCATTCAGTGCACCATACGCTCTTGGAAGTCGTGAAAAATCTTTCTCGAGGAGACCAGGCTGTTAACTTGTGATCGAGAAATTGACTGTTTCAAGATCAGACAAGAGTAAGGCGATTAAAAGAGGAAATATTTGTAATCGACTATGACTCGTACGATAAAAAAGTGCCTTCGAAAAAGCGTGAAATAGATTTCGCAGTTGAATTGATCTTGTGCCAGGCACTTATATGCAGTCACTGAAGTGTTTCGAATGCGCTGTTACGTGGAAGCTAACCTTCGTTGAAATATATGGTAAAATGATGGACAAGATAGCATTTGATGTAATTGTGTATATTTCTCGTTAAGAGGTTGCATTTTATCTCTCTCGCTACAATCGAAGCGAATTATTTTCAGCGTCATTTTCGTCCGTCGACACCTATCGCGAAAACATACAGTATACTAAGATAAAACTGTGAAGTGATTTAAAAGTATATATGAAATTTTGATAAAGAAATAAGATAAAATATGCAAGGTGAAAACAAGGATATTACCTTTTCTGCCATCATACAATTTTAAGCTCGGGACACTTTCTATTTTATCAACGAAATGCTGTAATCGCTCGCGCACAAGGTGTTTCGCTGCTTTATATAACGGAAACAGTTACTCTCATTAAAGACAATTGCAGGGTTATTGCTCAAAAAAGATTTTTAATCATTAGGGTTTTCCCAGCTCATTATACCATGTTTTGGTGATCAAAAGATAACACTGTTAAGCTGCTAATGAATCCAGGGAGCTTTATTGTCGACCCCTTACTGTAATTAGGTTACAGTGTAAGCTTTGAAGACACACATTGTTTTGTTTGATCGAGTTTATTAAGGGGACACCTGCGGTTCCTCTGTAGCCCTTCTGAAAAACATCGATTTTTCTTTTGTTTTCACTTCTGGTAATAATATTTCTGTAATAGCTTTCAATTTTCATTGAAGCAGCGAACATCATTCTAATCTACCATTCTTTTAATAGCACAATAAAAAGACTTTTCTATGCACATTCTTATAAAATTTTGATGGCTGGGTTTCACAACAACAGTATTTTCGAAGTAATATCAGCGAGGCATCAAAACAGTTACCATAAGTAAAAGTTTTCACTGCGCTTTGCGCTTACCTCGTATGCTTCAGTAACAAAACATAAACTTAGTTTATTTAATGGCCATTCAAAATAAAATTGTGAGCATAGTGGAAGTTGTTTTTTCTGAAAAATTAGCGCTATATAATTTGCCTCACTCTAGCGATTTCAGCCTCGAGTACAGTTTCAACCAGCTCTTTCAATCAACACATTTCGGTGATGTGTTGCAAATAAAACCTGTAATATTTTATCAACCAGCTGCCGGTGCAATGTGACGTCACTATTTAATAAAACGTAGGTAGTCTCAAAGCAAAATGGAAATTCTAAGAAAGCTGGGCTCTAGACAGTGTCCGCGAGCAGACAGATTTCAATTTTATTGGCCTTTTTGCCTATCTTGGAAATTGGTTAAAGAAAGTTGCAAGTGAAAGAAGGGCTGTGATTTGTTTACTCTTCTCGACTCTCGTCAAAACAATTCGGTTTCAAAGAACATATGGGATGTGGCTGTTGTTACATCGGGTACTCTCTGCAACAGATTAAGGATGAAAACATCATGCATGCAAGCATAATAATAAATAATCTGTAACTATTGATCGACTGGCCCGCCAAGACTAGCATAGCTATCCGCGGGCCATTCCAACTGTAAAATTTAGATTTTTAGTAAGAACTAAAATGATGATGATGATAATGATGATAATGATAATGATGATGCAATGACCGCAACTTTGCCACTGTTTTAGCCAATCAGTGAAAAAGAATGGTAGTGGGAAATGAACCCAATAATCCTCGCTTGGAGTTGATTGGGTTCAGTGCGTCATTTCCACTGTGAGTATTCTGTGATATGTTACTACAATTTGCCTTTGTCTTTGAAGCTGTTAAGCTATGGTTGTATACTTTTTTTTTATAAGACAAACCTGAAGACTGCAGCTATATCGGAAAAAAAATTTAACTACCATGACTACCACTCCATAGAATAGACCAGTGCGAAAAATGATGACCTGCTCCATACCCATGAACCACAAAACGGACAAAAGTATGGAAAGCCCTAACTTTCTTATGTGGTTGTTTATCATTACTTTGTGTGGCTTCAGCTTCATTATGTGTTGTAGACACTCATTAAGTTTGTGGTTTCTTGATTATGTCTTGTAATGTAGTGCCGAAGTGATGTGCTTTTATCATGACGTGGTGTAAGTTATATTACTAAAATCCAACTAGTGGTCTATTATCAATGCTGCGTTCAGATTGGTTGAGCTACTAGTAGGCTATTTGTTATAGCCCACTAGTGGCGAAAAGCGCCGGCTTTGAAAACCAAAACAATGGCAGCTGAATAGCTTTAACTAGCGAAAGATGTTTTGTCTCAATATTTTTTGGACCAACTAGTTGGATTTTACTAAAACAATTATTCCTCTCGCCCTCATGGGCTCTGAGTCAATAGCCCATTCGGCCTTCGGCCTCATGGGCTATTGACTCAGAGCCCATTCGGGCTCGAGGAATAATTGTTAATTAACACGGTGTTTGTAAGTGAACTTCAACAAGCGACTAGCTCAAGCGATCAATTTACATGGCCGAAAACCAGCTGTTCATTTCAAACTGACCTCAGTTAAACCAAAGAGCGTTTGGTCTTTTTAAACTTATTTTAACTTCTTTGTCCCGCAAAAATATGAGCTGGTACGGACTGGTACTAGCAGATTCCATCACCTTATACAGTGGCACCCTGCTATAACGAACCTCGCTATAATTAACGAAGACCCCGTTATAACGAACAACATTTGAAAGCCCGGCAGAATTACAGTAAAATATATGGAAAAAAACCCTCGCTATAACGAACCCCGCTATAACGAATTGATTTTGACGGTCCCGACGCACAATTTACCCTGCTATAACGAATATTTTGTCCTGTCGCTGGCAGTCAGTAAAAACGGCATGATGATACAAATGGTTGATAAGCCAAACACGACTCCCATTGGTCAAGATAGGGAAACTTTGACCTTCAAAGCTTTGCTTTATTTAATGTAGCTGTTCACGCGCAAGCCTGTAGACTGTTTTGCGTGGTGTATATCCCATTGTTCAGTTTGGTTCAGCTTGGTTACCCCGCTATAACGAATATTTTTGTTATTAACCAGCTGATAATTCGTTATAACGGGGTCTTCGCTATAACGAAGACCCCGCTATAACGAACATTTTTTTCGGTACCGTGACACTTCGTTATAGCGGGGTTGATAAGACACTTGCAGACCTTTCGCTTCTTATCTCGAAATGAAGTTTCCTTGCAGCAGGTAAAATTTGTAGCTGCCATACTTGTTAATCTTGAACTGTACAATACATTTTATTTCGATTCCCCTCCGACGTTTGGTCCAATATTTTTAATATAAGTTTGTTGGGTTTAGAACGATTACACCTGTCGCGCAATTAAAAATGTGGCATGTTTTGGCAAGTCTACTTCTCTAAATTTCAAGAAATATTTAAATCAGATAAAATGCACCTGCGGAAATTAAAGTCTTTTTCAGCCGATGGCTTTCGTTTGAAGCAGGCTTGGATCCCTGAGGTTGAACCACATTGTAATAAATTTAACGGTTCTATTGCAGATCAGATGTCTGTGAGCTATATCGTTCAGTACAGTGCTTTAAAAGTGCCAGAGTAAATAGAGCTAAAAAACTGACAGTTGTAGCATAGCTTTTACATTGTTGCAAACCCGACCTCTTCGTGTTATAGAATTAAACCTTTTCTCAGTTAGAAGAAGTAAGGATCGCGCACTGAAACTATTTTTTCTGGACACCACCCGTCGATGGATAACAGGATAAATTCATACTTTGTTTTAAAGTGCGTCTATTTTCAGAGACTTATTGTCAGTTAATATTAAGCTAAAGAACTATGCACTTTATTGAGACTACAGGGTCAAAGCTAGGAACAGCAAACCGAGGTGCTTGCAAGGGCGGAACCAGGATTTTTCTTAGGAGGAGGTGCATCTCTAAGGAATGGCGTCACTGATCGGTGGAGAAAACAAATTTTAAAAGCGAATACGAAGAAGAAGGCTTCATCGCAGGGGGAGGTGCGCAACCCCTGCACCCTCCCCGTAGATCCGCCCCTGACTTGCTTCAGCCATGCTTTGTGTTTCGCTGTTTTTCAAACGGGGGAAAGTAAAACACTGTTAGCAAAGAAGTAAAAAAGGACAGATTGACGGCAATTCAGATGGCATGGCTTTCAGTTATAGATAAAGTGAGAAGGGCTAAATTATTGGTTCAGTTCTGGAGAAACTTGGGCATCTAATCTTGTGATCCAGATTGACAGTCTGAATCATGAACGAGACGGTATCGTTTGACTGACTCTAGGCTGTTTTCTAAAACGGTCCAGCTCGCTCGCGGCCAAGCACTCTTTCGAATCAGGCAAGAATGACCCCAGTCTGTTTGAAACTATGTCATATTTAGCAAGACTCCTTCTGCCGGAACTACTGGTCTATTTAGCATTCAGGCTCTTCTCCGGGCACTTCCTCACTGTCCACCATGTTTTTATTTTATTTGCCGCGTTTCACGACGGCCAATCAGAAGGGTTAAATTCAAATTTGTTGCGAGACAAGTTGTAGCTTTAGTGGTAATACGAGC
>JAHPZR010024927.1:50000-53909 GCA_019787425.1 Platygyra sinensis
TAAGCGTGGCATCATTGTCGTGAAAAAAAAAAAAAATTGCCTCGGAGACATACTATTCCGAGCACATGACATAATTGGCTAGATTCTTGAACGAGATTTTCGCTAACTCGCTAACTGGTTTCTTTCTTGAACTTATACAGTAATAGATTTCTGGCAAAAAAAAAAAAATATATATATATTTATAAACTGTTCAATCTACATCACCCGAAGACCTTAACAATTGAATACTCAAAATTTCCCAAACTGTCGTTGTTATTCCCAATATAACTGAACAAAAGTCTTTTAACTCAGTGATAAATGGATTGGTGACTTGGATAAAGTGTAATTAACATTGTCATTAACGGAGAAGAGCGGCTTAAGTCGAAATGCTCAGAAAAAGAATTGTCTGAGCTCCTTTCCGCGGTCGAACCCATGGCCTTCCAGAACACCCGTTGAACGCTCTTTTAGTTGAAAGGGCAATGGAATCAACTTCGGGATTTTTTTTCTAGTATACTTAGAGTGTCGATCTAGAACAAAGCAAAACACCCATTCTTTGTGTCATTTCAAAATTGTTTTCACTTTCCTCTGATATAAAAAATCCATGCCGTTCAGTATCTTTTTTGGTCGGTGGGGATCAGATCATTTGCGGTCTAATTTGGTCTGAGTAGATAGATCATTTGAGGCTCTACAAGTGCTCTCTTGTTGTTAAGACAGTAGTCTGCAAGGCTGATACTACGTGAAAAACGTTTCGAGACACCAACATAACAAGAACCGATAAAGCAGGATCGCAACAGTGGACAGCTGTTTCGCACTTCTTGGGACTCGTCAGCACTATGTAGCGAAGATATGTAACGCCAGCCCAAGAGCCATTGCATATAAATTGCAAAATGACCCGTTCACCAGTATATCAAAGCTCCGTGGTTTGAACTTACTTGCGCCCCGAAACACACTTTGCCACATCACGTACTTCGGGGCGCAAGAAGACCAAAGTGTCACGTCTGATTGGTGTCTCGAAAAGCAAAAAATAAATGTGGTTGGACAACGCCAGCCTAAACATTTAACATTCAACCGCATGGCCAGTACCTGCTTGAAAAACGCCAGCTTATCGGATCTCTTGTAGATCCTACTTGGCAGCGTTTATTGTAAGCGGTCCCTTGCAGTTATGTACCAGTCAATTCCAAAACCGCCCATCCCCCCCGGGCAATCCCTGGGCATTTGACTCGCGTTAAGCTCCGTACAGTGGGGAATTTGACCCAAATGAGGCCCGCCCAGTGGGGCATTTGACTTTCCTGTCAAAACGTCTGTCAGCGGTCGGAAATAAAAGGATTTAGCAATTCTTTGATTCGGCACGTATGCTGCGTTGACGGGTCATTGCTCCTGTCGATTCCACGTGGGTTTTTCTGTTGTTGTCGTTTTGTATACTTATATCGTGAAATATGCCTTTGTTTATAGTGCGAAGACAAGCTGAACAAGAAATTCGTAGAGGATGAAAATTTTGCAGAACTTGTTTCCGAAGGTAAGTGATTCTGTCTATTTCCAAAAAAAGCGACTCAGTTTTCCCTGGAGGGTGGGGTATTTGACCCTCTTTGAAGCTCTAACGGGTGGGGCATTTGACCGTCTAAACTGGCAACATAGCGGGGAATTTGACCAAAATTTTTCAAAAAGTCAAATGCCCCGGGGTTTGCCCGGGGGGGGGGGGGGGGGGGGGGTGGTGGGCGGTTTCGGAATTGACCGGTACGTTAGTCACTCTCTTGTTGTCTGAGACATAAGCATGCGTGATGTCATATTTAATGCAAATTGTTTATATTTCGTCACGGTGGACTTCGCCGAAAAGCCAGTTTTAAATCGACCGAAAAGTTGTTGAGTTTGATTGCAGAATGATTGTAGGCCGGCGCTGACGTCTGACTTAGGATGCTGTGACAGGTTTGTGACAAGTGGTGTGACTGGAAGAACGGTTCTAGCACCAAGGCTCCGCCGGTTAAAGAGCGAATTTGGTGCTGGGGACAAGATTAGGTAGGACGCAGAAATGGCGCCCTTTACTGGTGTAACGGCTTGTAACCGGTAACGGATTCGGATTCTGCCAGCAATGACCACTCTGTCGGAAATCGTTAACATAAGTGAGGAGGTGCTGGATAAAAAAGTTCGAGTTGGAGGCATGGTACCGTTATGACCCGGAACAGAAGGAAAATTTGGTCTTTCTATCTCCGACAGTTCTCCTCGAAGATTTAGAATTGAGAAATGGAGCCGGACTGAAGGACCGAGGGCCAAAGGAAGTATTTTCACGTCTAACCAATGATATTTTTGAGTTTCAAGGAACATTCGCTCTTCCAAGTTCCAGAGGTTCCTTATCTGCACATGGGCTATGGAAAGAGTTCTGAAAATAAGAGACATAACATGGCAGTAACGGAGAATGAAGCCAAGGCCTGGATGAAAGTCCTCGACCTGGCCAGCCACAAGAAATCTGGCGAAGTTTTACAGACTGTGCATGTTCAAGATAGAGAGGAAGAGCCCATGGAAGTAGATGTTACGTTTCCGACTCAGGGAGACACCCAAGCGTATGAGTTTGAAAAAGGAGAACCAGAAGATTTGATTGATCCGAGCAACAGTGGACTAAAGCGTTGGGTTAAAGGTTCATACCTCCTGTTTTTTTCGATCTTGATGATCTTCTTCAAAAAGAAAGATCCACCAGCAGAAAATTCAGAAGGAAAAGAAGAAAAACTTGGTGCTAATAAGATATCTGATTTTCTTCTCTTCTGGATTTTACCATATCTACTTAATTTTACCCAGCAGAAAGTGAACGCATTCAATGCACACCATGCTGAATGCAAAAGGGAGAGTGGAAAGCAAAGTGAATTATCATTTCGAGTTCCAACTGTCGAAAAAATCTACAATGGATATTATCCAAGATGCTATGCACTCCTGTAAAGTTCCAAGAGGACTAGAACAGATGATTTTGAAGAAATGCAAAGAGTATTATGGCACAGCACAGCTGAAGAGGAAATACAATTTGTTAGCCACTAAAGCTCATACACCAATAATTCTTGTCCCTTTGCGTTATAAAGTGACAGACATGCCAGTAGAAATTGAACATCTTGGAACAAAGTGGCGTGAAATCGGCAATGTTTCCATTTTTGATAAGTTTATTAGCAAATTTCTTGGGAAGGAGGAAATCCAAACAGATTTCCTGAATTCCTTTGGATATCTGACAGATGTGTTCGCTACTGACTATGGAATTGTTCTCCCAGATGAAGACGCCTTCAATGAATTGATAGGACAAATGGAGGAAGAATATCCTGATATTCTCCGCAAGGTGCCAAGTCAAGGACAGGACCTTGTTAGCCCCCGTCTTGGCCTGGTCAAACATGCAGAAAGGGACTCGATCTGTATGTTTTCTCATATTTTCAAGGTACAACTTGTATTTTCAACAAATTTATTTAAATTAGTATTACCGGTACCACACAAGTGAATAGTACTTTTCGCGCATGCCAAGTACTATTCACCTCCAAGCAGCCGAAGAAATACAAAATGGCTTTTGTCGATACATGTATATTGTCAGCTCAGTAAATATCCACCACTATTCACCTCCACTTTAGTGAATAATTGAATGGCTTGGTGCAAGACAGGCGTAAGTGACCTTTTTCGGGTAAAATTTTTTTGACTTCAAAAGTGCCTGAATTTTTTGCATGTGCTTTTCAATTTAGTAGAAAAAGATTCTCCTGTATCTTTTTTTTCGCTGAAATGCTCTTGTTCCACTTTTGTAATGCGTTCATTGTGCACGCTTTGATATTTTGACTTCGTTTTTTTTGAGAAGCAAAGTGCAAACCAGCCGAAAAAAATACAAGGGAATGTTTTTGAAATGCTCAGGCAAAAATTCAGGCACTTTTGAAGGAAAAAAAAATTTTACCCGAAAAAGTCACTTAAGCCTGTCTT
>JAHPZR010024928.1:0-14404 GCA_019787425.1 Platygyra sinensis
AAAATAAGCTCAAGCCTGCAAGAAATGAAAATCGGCCAAAAAAGCGATATATACGCCCTTTTTGCACGCAAGCCTTCAATTACGAGACCGAATATTCCCTGAATTGTACTCCGCCCGTTCCCATAACTTATTTATTTAGTCCATCAGACGTAAAGATATAATGAACAGGTTTAGAATGCTAATTTGATCAAAAAATTGGCTGTTTTCAGTCCCTACTCTTCCTCTCAATGACACCAAGCTCATTACGTGATACGGTGAAATTTCTACACTCAGCCTTAATTATTTGGTTACTTTTCAGTTACAAGACTTCCCGAGGAAAGAGTCATGAATTACACAGAAGAAATTTTACATGCTATCTTCATAGCCGTAATTGTTGCCAATTTTCTTCTCAACACTAGTCGTGCTTCAAAAGCCATCGAGTTATGCAAGGAAAGCTTAGTTTCGCTCAGTAACAAAGTGCTGAGTGTAAAAAATCCAGTACGGCAAACAATTTACAGAACAATCTATCATACCATGTTTAAGGCGTACCGACGTATTGGCGATAACACAAAGGCAATAACGTGCGGCAGGAAACTTCTCATCATTCACCGCGAGTGTGATGATACAGTCCAAGAAGGTGAGCTTAGCATAGACCTGGCACAGATATATCTGAGAAAAAGTAAGTATGCTGAGGCAATAGAACTTTACAAGAGAGCAATTACTATAATGCAAAAAACTGGTAACAGAGGAGCAGAAAGAGTCGCTTCTGGAGGCCTTGGAGATGTGTTTTTATCCGTCGGTAAATATGTCAAGGCTAAAGAATGGTATGAAAAAGCACTTGCGATCGGCACGAAAATTGGCGACAGAGTAGCACAAGGAAAATCGCATGGAAACCTGGAAATGTGTTTTATTCTCTCGGTGAATATGTCAAGGCTAAGCAATATTATGAAAAAGCACTTGCAATCAGCACGGAAATTGGTGACAGAGCAGGAGAAGGAACATGGTATGGAAACCTGGGAAATGTGTTTCGTTCTCTCGGTGAATATGTCAAGGCTAAAGAATATTATGAAAAAGCACTTGCGATCAGCATGGAAATTGGTGACAGAGAAGGAGAAGGAACATGGTATGGAAACCTGGGAAATGTGTTTTGTTCTCTCGGTGAATATGTCAAGGCTAAAGAATATTATGAAAAAGCACTTGCGATCAGCACGGAAATTGGTGACAGAGCAAGAGAAGGAACATGCTATGGAAACCTGGGAAATGTGTTTCTTTCTCTCGGTGAATATGTCAAGGCTAAAGAATATTATGAAAAAGCACTTGCGATCAGCATGGAAATTGGTGACAGAGCAGGAGAAGGAACATGGTATGGAAACCTGGAATGTGTTTTGTTCTCTCGGTGAATACGTCAAGGCTAAAGAATATTATGAAAAAGCACTTGCGATCAGCACGGAAATTGGTGACAGAGCAGGAGAAGGAACATGGTATGGAAACCTGGGAATTGTGTTTGATTCTCTCGGTGAATACGTCAAGGCTAAAGAATATTATGAAAAAGCACTTGCGATCAGCACGGAAATTGGTGACAGAGCAGGAGAAGGAACATGCTATGGAAACCTGGGAAATGTGTTTCGTTCTCTCGGTGAATATGTCAAGGCTAAAGAATATTATGAAAAAGCACTTGCGATCAGCACGGAAATTGGTGACAGAGCAGGAGAAGGAACATCGTATGGAAACCTAGGAAATGTGTTTTTTGTCTCGGTGAATACGTCAAGGCTAAAGAATATTATGAAAAAGCACTTGCGATCAGCACGGAAATTGGTGACAGAGCAAGAGAAGGAACATGGTATGGAACCTAGGAAATGTGTTTTGTTCTCTCGGTGAATACGTCAAGGCTAAAGAATATTATGAAAAAGCACTTGCGATCAGCACGGAAATTGGTGACAGAGCAGGAGAAGGAACATGGTATGGAAACCTGGGAAATGTGTTTTGTTCTCTCGGTGAATACGTCAAGGCTAAAGAATATTATGAAAAAGCACTTGCGATCAGCACGGAAATTGGTGACAGAGCAGGAGAAGGAACATGGTATGGAAACCTGGGAAGTGTGTTTCTTTCTCTCGGTGAATACGTCAAGGCTAAAGAATATTATGAAAAAGCACTTGCGATCAGCACGGAAATTGGTGACAGAGCAGGAGAAGGAACATGGTATGGAAACCTGGGAATGTGTTTCTTCTCTCGGTGAATACGTCAAGGCTAAAGAATATTATGAAAAAGCACTTGCGATCAGCACGGAAATTGGTGACAGAGCAGGAGAAGGAACATGGTATGGAAACCTGGGAAATGTGTTTTGTTCTCTCGGTGAATACGTCAAGGCTAAAGAATATTATGAAAAAGCACTTGCGATCAGCACGGAAATTGGTGACAGAGCAGGAGAAGGAACATGGTATGGAAACCTGGGAAATGTGTTTTGTTCTCTCGGTGAATACGTCAAGGCTAAAGAATATTATGAAAAAGCACTTGCGATCAGCACGGAAATTGGTGACAGAGCAGGAGAAGGAACACACTATGGAAAACTGGGAAATGTGTTTCTTTCTCTCGGTGAATACGTCAAGCTAAAGAATATTATGAAAAAGCACTTGCGATCAGCACGGAAATTGGTGACAGAGCAGGAGAAGGAACATGGTATGGAAACCTGGGAAATGTGTTTGTTCTCTCGGTGAATACGTCAAGGCTAAAGAATATTATGAAAAAGCACTTGCGATCAGCACGGAAATTGGTGACAGAGCAGGAGAAGGAACATGGTATGGAAACCTGGGAAATGTGTTTGATTCTCTCGGTGAATACGTCAAGGCTAAAGAATATTATGAAAAAGCACTTGCGATCAGCACGGAAATTGGTGACAGAGCAGGAGAAGGAACATGGTATGGAAACCTGGGAAGTGTGTTTCTTTCTCTCGGTGAATACGTCAAGGCTAAAGAATATTATGAAAAAGCACTTGCGATCAGCACGGAAATTGGTGACAGAGCAGAGAAGGAACATGGTATGTAAACCTGGGAAGTGTGTTTCTTTCTCTCGGTGAATACGTCAAAGCTAAAGAATATTATGAAAAAGCACTTGCGATCAGCACGGAAATTGGTGACAGAGCAGGAGAAGGAACATGGTATGGAAACCTGGGAAATGTGTTTTCTTCTCTCGGTGAATACGTCAAGGCTAAAGAATATTATGAAAAAGCACTTGCGATCAGCACGGAAATTGGTAACAGAGAAAGAAAAGGAACATGGTATGGAAACCTGGGAAATGTGTTTCTTCTCTCGGTGAATACGTCAAGGCTAAAGAATATTATGAAAAAGCACTTGCGATCAGCACGGAAATTGGTGACAGAGCAGGAGAAGGAACATGGTATGGAAACCTGGGAAATGTGTTTTGTTCTCTCGGTGAATACGTCAAGGCTAAAGAATATTATGAAAAAGCCCTTGCGATCAGCACAGAAATTGGTCACCTGCAAACACAAGGAATTAAGTACCTGAGGCAGTCAACTGTGTTTCGTAAACTTAAAAAATATGGAGAGAGTAAATCATATTGTGATAAAGCACTTGCGATCAGCCTGGAAAGTGGTAATAAAGACTTAGAAGCAAGGTGTTACTTAAAGAAGGTTATTTTCATAGATCCCTTGGCGATCAACAGAAAGCTAAAGCCAGCTTCGAGAAAGCACTTGCGATTGCAGTTGAAATTGGTGAAAAGATGTAGAAGCAGCAAGTTACCTCGGCCTTGGGGAAGTTTTTCAATCTGAAGGCGGTCATGACGTGGCCGCGGAATATCTTGAGAAGGCACTCTCAATAGCTGAAAATATTGGACACGCTGAAATGGAGTGTTTTTGCTATTGTAAACTTGCATTGTCGAAATTATTACAAGACAACTTGCAGGAAGCTATTTCCCTTTTGTTTCGAAGTATTGAAAAATCTGAAAAAATGCGAGGTTTTCTTCAAGGCAACGATGAACTTAAGATTTTCTTTGCAGACACACATTTTGTCCCCTATCAGCTGCTCAGTGGATTGCTTTGTGAAAATGGGAATCCTAAGGATACTCTTAATGTTGCAGAGCTTGGACGGGCTAGAGCCTTAGCAGACTTGATGGCAACTCAGTACTCTGCTGAAACACTCATATCAGCTGACCCGCAATCATGGACTGTTGTTGAAAATGTCATGAACAAAGAAAGTAACTGTACTTGTCTGTACATCTCTTATTCTCGTCAACAGTGTTTCTGTGGATTCTCAAGACAAGCGGAGTCATTCAGTTCCGTAAACTTGATGTGGATAAAAAGACTCTTCACACAAGATTAACAAAGATTGCTGAAGATTTGGATGAATTTTTTGCTATCATGGCTGAAAGCTTCGGAAACTTTGGTAATTTACCCGAGGAGGTCTGCGAAGATCGATCCTTGAATGACAATAACATTGAAACAAATCCTGAATCTTGTCAGGAAGAGAGCCCTGAACTTTGCGACAGGGTAAGCCTGGTAATACGGATGATCCCGAACCGAGTCTAACATTGTTCTACGAACTGCTCGTCAATCCTGTATCCGACTTACTTGACGAACCTGAAATCGTCATAGTTCCTGATCGCAACTTGTACCGTGTTCCATTTCCAGCTTTACTCAATGAAGGTGGGAAATATTTATCGGAGCGTTTCAGAATCCGCGTGGTTCCTTCTTTGTCGACTCTGAAGCTCATCCAGGACAGTCCTGCAGACTATCACTGTCAGACTGGTGCTCTGATAGTGGGTGATCCTGATGTTGGTGTGGTGTTTTACATGGGAAGTAGCTATTCAAATTTAAACCATTGCCTGCTGCTAGAAAGGAAGCAGAGATGATCGCACGACGGCTGGGCGTTTGGCCTTTGATAGGACAGGACGCTACAAAGAAAGCGGTACTTGAGAAGCTGAATTCAGTGAGTCTGATACATATTGCTGCACATGGTAATGCTGAAAGAGGAGAAATTGCTCTTGCCCCTCTACATCCGGTCCCACGAGGATCTACTACCGGTATTCCACAAGAAGACGAGTACCTTCTGAAAATGTCCGACATATCAAAAGTCAAAGTGCGAGCTAAACTGGTGGTACTAAGCTGTTGCCACAGTGGCCGTGGACAAATTAGAGCCGAGGGAGTTGTTGGAATCGCTCGCGCGTTTCTAGGAGCCGGTGCACGCTCAGTGTTGGTGGCACTGTGGGCTCTAGAGGACAGAGCGACAAAGAAGTTGATGAGTCGGTTTTACGAGAACCTTGTTCGTGGAGAAAGTGCCAGTGCATCTCTTCACGCAGCCATGAAGTGGATGAGAGATCACGGCTTTACCGAGGTTTCCAGGTGGGCACCGTTTATGCTGATTGGAGATGACGTGACATTTTCATTTGAAGAATAAAGGTGTGTTTTAATAGCGAAGAAAGGATTTCTTAAATTTGGTTAGTTAGTTACCGATATGACTTTAAGAGAAATTGAAACTCCTAACTTTTATATTTCCTTGTTTACTAAGGACAAAATCTAGCTTATCTAAACTTAAAGAAGCTATAGAAGTGTATCAACATATTTTCATTTGCATTATTGAGAAAATCTTTCTGTGCGGCGATGAGATTCCTTGTTCTTGTCATCTCTCGACCATAAATTTGGTACTTCTGCGTAAACAGTAAAGTTTTTCTCGTAGCATTGCCTGGGCAGGAAAGGAAGAGATGATCGGACGCTTATGTCTGCAATGAATTAAACTGTATTCATCATCTATGAACGGAAATTATTGTTACATAATTATAATATTGCTTTTAAGGTGATTCCTCAGAAATAAAAATTACCGATGAATTTTTTTAAAACTTTCTCTGAATGTTCCCTACAAAGCACTGTTTCGAAAAATAAAATAAGAAAGATAAGTCACCATTCTCGCAAAAGAGATATGATGGGCCAATCTTGCCCCATTTCTGCCTGTACTCGTGCTAATCTCGCGCGTTATTCATTGGTCCACGTTACATCTTGCGGTAGCTGAAAGTACAGTTTATCGAAGTAAAACTCGGAAGAAAACTTGACAGGAAGAAAGTATGGAGCATATGGAACAATATCATATAAAATTTGTGGAAAAAATCGCACCATTTAAAACAAGGTGGACGAAATGCGTTCGTCGAGTCGATGTTTTCGTGGTCATAATTTACATCCTAGAGTGACGGTTTTGTGCACGCTTTCAGCTATATCTTTTTTTCCTTCCGATAAATTTTTTTTATATTAAAGAGGATAACACGTGCGCTATCATTATGCAATAAAAAATATAGGTCACCATGCTCGTTTAAGGAAAAACGAGCTTTTATTTCGCTGTCAAGCCTTGCTTGTGTGAAATTTCTTACGTTTTGCACGTGCACGCGCTCATTTGCGCGCGCTAATGACGCAAAAATCGTGCGCAGTAGAGATGCGCAATGCCAATACTGAGGAATCACCTTAATTTGATCTTCTGTAGAATACCTTCGTGACATTTTATCTTTCATGCAATGTCACACCTCTTGTATAGTTAAGCATTGTTAAGAGTATTTCGCAATAAATTTCTCTTGCATTGCATTGTGTTGTATTGTATTACATTGCGTTGCATCGCATTTAAGAAATGAAAAACAATGTACCTTGTTTCTATCGAGTTTTATAGTTCACCACTAAATCTTCTCCGATTCTTATTGGTTTAAACTGATCACGTGACGCGAAGGAGTGTTTATCCGTTGAGAGACACTATCAGCCAGTAGTGCCGGTCCCCGGAAAATACCCGAATAAGGATGGATAGTAGTCTTCCGTGAAAATATTTCTATACGGCAAGCGGGTTTCTAGAAAAGAAACAATTGAAATTGTATCAAGGAAGATTTTTTTTCTGTTTTGTTTTTCAAATTTTACATTTGGCTTTCACGGCTTAGAGCTCAAAAAGTTCAAAATGATTCAAGTGATTTTTTTGACCTAACGTGCGGAAGGCGAAGTTTTAAAAAAATTTAGTGGTGAACAATAACGACAATAGAGTGTTTATGTCTCGGAGCTATCGGTGTGATAGTTGTCCCTTGGAAATTTGATGTTCTTAAAACTAGAATATTTGCCCAAAAAGCGAATATTTGTTTTAAGAACATCAAATTCCCGCGGGAAAAGTATCAGCCGATAGTTCCTCGACAGAAACACTCTATTATTTAAATAGAAACACGAGTGGAAGTTTGCGAGAACGAGAAATGCTGTCAGCGGGGAACACGAGCCGTAGGCGAATGTTTCCACAGCTTTTTCGAGTTCTCTCAAACTTTAACGAGTGTTTCTAAAACTTGATAGAAACACGGAGAACATGTTTTCTATATTTCTATTTCTATTTGAAATATTCAGTTGTCCGCGCAGGTGAAAATGTACATTGATACTTGCGCGTTATAAGTAAATGAATTATTATTATTATTATTATTATTATTATTATTATTATTATTATTATTATTATTATTATTATTATTATTATTTCTTTTAGAAACACCGCGACGAAAAAGAAGGAAACAAGTTGTTTACTTTGATCATCATTACGCCAACAACTCTTGCTAGTTCTGTTTCTCTTTTAACAATGGATACTTTGCATAAATAGCGCCTAAATTGAATAATAATGCTCGTACATCCTTCGCCTCACTTTCATGTGAAAATTCCTTTGTCTTGAAACATGAACGTGAGGTTAAGGATGTACGAAGTATTGTTACTCAAATTTAGGCGCCATTTATACAAAGGGTCTATAGTGTATCTCTGTCAAGGAACTATCGGCTGATAGTTGCTCCGCTGAAATTTATTTATTTATTTATTTAATAGACCAAAATAAGCAAGGCTGATTACACAGTATAGGAATATATTTTCCATTATAACCCACCCATTAATTTTTGAGTGATTTAATTGGCTACTTTACTTCACGTGGTATAAATCTCCGGAGCGTAATCACGCAATAACCCCCGCCGGAGTCGATATTTGTCCTCCGATTGTTTCCGTCGAGGAGAAACATAGTCAGCACAAGAAATTCAACTTTTCTTTCCTCTTATTTAATATGGAAGGAAACCAAACTTGTGTTATTAAGTCTAACGATGGTGACATTAAAAAGCTGATGGCAAGTTGTCGTTCCGGAAAGTCCAAAAAAGTCATCAAAATACGCTGTCAATGTCACGGCAAAAAAGGTGGCGTTTACCGTGAAGAAAACGCGCGGTGAATTTACGCAAAACGTGGCATTTGCTTACATTTACTGGTGTTCACCGATCGGAAAATCCAAGGTTTTCCAATTGTTTTGCTGTCGGTGAATTCGAGTATTCGTTCCATTATCCGGTATTTTCCCATTACGGTGAACGTCGGAAAACGCATGTTTTCTGGAATTTGCCGGTCTGTTAACACTTGGTGAATGTCTTGTTTGCCTGTGTTCACAGATGTTTTCCCGGTGTAAAACTTCACGTTCACCCGCGGTTTACAGTTGAAAACCGGCATTTTCCCTTGTTTTCCAGAACGGCAAATGCCGTTAAATTTCGGAAAACACACCGTTTACCAGAATTCACCGCTCGGTTAACGTAAGGAAAGCATGGTGCATTCCCGCGTTCACAGAAGTTTTCTCCTGTTTTCTTGTATTATCCGAGAAAGGTGAATTCAAGGGAATTCAAGAAAACGCATTATTTTCCAGCGTTCACCGTTCGGTAAACGCACGGAAATTATTGTGTATTCCTGCGTTTTCAGACGTTTTCTTGCATTTTCTCTGACAGCAAACGCGGGTGAATTCAAGAAAACGCTTGTTTCTTGGCGTTCACCGTTCAGGTTAATGGATTGAAAATTGTGCGTATTCCAACGTTTTCCTCGCGTTTTCTTGCATTTCCTGGGACGGTGGTATTCGGGTGTTTTCAGTGCGCATCGGCCGGCATTGCTCGCTCACTCTCACCCCGTGTTCGAGATTCTTTTGATCTTTCTACAGTCCCACGACCTGCTGGTTACCAATGTTCAGGCGACTAAAGCTCATTCCCTTTCCCAGTCAAAACAGCAAAAACAAAAGGCATTGCTAATTTTAAAAATATGATTTATTTAAAATTCTGTAGCACTGTTTACTATCTGCAGATGTACAATTATTCACATAAAATATGAGCGTAATTTTAATTGTATTTTCCTACACTGTCTAACAAACCAGTTGTAACACATATAGTATTCTGATAAATGATCTGGATGGTGGTCACAAAAGCTACAAACCTGCTTAGCTTTTACATGTAGAACAAAAATTAAAATTTGAATTACAGTAAAGCTATTCAAAATAAATCATTTGATAAAAAAAAGAGTATCTACTATCAGTTCTTAAGGCCACTTGATTCAATTTTTGTTCCAAACAGCAACTCAGATACTAAAACACCAATTTGTAAGAGTTTTTCAGTATCATACTACATGTACATAATGTGGGTTTTGAACATTCAGTGTATGTTGAGTCAGCATTTACTATTTATGACTTTGATGGCATTGTGTACACTTTCCTTTCAAGGCTACTTGGAAAATTCTTGTATGGGAGCTGTAATCGTTAGCAAAAGTAGGCCTGTTAGAAACAAATACAATCTTTTAATGCGATTTCAATCAATACTTTGGAATTCCAACACCTGGTTGCCATAATCATAATTAATAAAGCTGTATAAATTAAGCATGTTTACAAGAATTGTGGTTTGTTTAACATGTTTACTGTTTAACATTTTGAGTACCAGTGTGAACACAGCATAAATTGCATGTCTTAATAAGCCAGTAGCCAACTTCATCAAACACTGTAACAGGCCTTTTATAGTGTTAAACTTTTAAACTAGTCAACAAGCAAACAATCTGAGAGAAAAATGTCACCTAACTAATTAAATGAAGGGTTTATGCAAAAACAATGAATCTGGATGACGTAAATTAAAATTATCTTTCTTTATACCCCAATGTTGATTTCAATATCTGGTCTGCATGCCAGAAAAGACAAAAGTAAACATAATAATCATCAATTTTGCACAAAACCCTAAAACAAAATTATAATGCCCCTTAATCAGCATGCACATGCCAAAAGCAAGTGTTGCGGGACTCCAGTCATGGTCCTTTCACTAGGAAGACCCAAGGATCCAGCTCACAGACTGGAGTTTTTGTTGGGATGTCATGCCCGCCTTCCAATGCTCATCAAGCAGCTGAAATTAGTACTTGCTTACATCATCTGTCCTCCAGGTGACAGGTCTGGTGGCCAGAGTATCACCCTCTACATCAGACTCATCTGAAGAGATTAGGCCTGTACATGTACATGTATGCAGGGCCTCATACATTTGACCACTCTTTTCCTCTTCTGTGACCACTTTCAGTCTTCTGTCAAGCTTCTAAAAGGAGTTGATAAAGTATTATTTAGTGACTTTGTAAATGTTCTATATTCAAGCAAATCATGAGCTGACGGTTACTGTGTTACATACTCTGCATACTTATTCTGCAAGGTGATTTATCATTTTTTTAGATGCAACTGCATGTATATGCACCAAAACATCTGGTGCAATTTTACATGTTATGCAAAGAAAAGACAGCCATTAGGAGTCACTCGCATTGTAATATTAACAGCCTTTATCACAAATACAAGGATTACATGCAAGTCTTCATAATATTATTGTTTGTAAACTCTATTTCCAGAAAACAAAGTTGTAAACTGCAGGTAATTTTCAAAATCTCTTGCACTTGCTGTAAAGTTTTCTGTTCTGATCGCAATAAGAACAGCATCACACATGAGGCACTCAAGCAGTCAGCAGACACCCATGATCTCATGAAAATAGAAAAATGCCAAACTATCCGGCTAGAATTTTATTTGCCTTTGTTGCAATTTATTGATTAAACTGGTTTAAAAATGATATTCCAAAAAACATACATTACATGCACGTGTTGTAGTTTAAATTTATTTACTGTTTAAATTTAGGAATTTAATTTAGATACTGGTGGTTGCTTCTCAGCAAGTTTTGAAGTTGGCAGACACCAACAAGAACTTTCATCCCCACACTAACAAATAATTATTTTATTGTTTATTAAGTTGTCAGATCCAAACCAGAAGCTCCTAGACAAGGGAACTCCTAGTATGTATTTTTGACAACAAGTGATCAACTCAATTTAAATGGTACCACTGTCTTGTATTTCTGGAGGACTGGTCTGCTAAACTCCAAATGTTTGATAAGAAATTGTGCAACATTTGATACCCAGGTTTTGACATGTTCATGCTTACGTCAGTACATGTACACTGTAGATGCAACCAGTCATACTGTATGCCAAATAGCAAGTACAAGAAGAGATGCAATTTACCCTAGGTGCACTTAAGGAGCATTTTTATCACTTAAAACAGCAAGTACTTCACTTACCTCGAGGTCATTAACTGCACTACAGTGCAAAGAATTCTGAACAGTTTCACCCAGTAAGAATGTCAGCCACAGTACAAGTGCCTGAAACCTGAAGATTTAAATATGGCAAATAGTAAGCTACTTGTATATGTATGAATGAAACAACAACATACACATGCACTGTACAGTGTGCAAAGAAAGACCTCTACTGCTCAGGGTTGATGGAGTTTGCAATCAGGCTCATGGATTTGGTCCGTAACTTGTCGAATAGGCAAGTGAAGTTTCTTACAAATATTAGGGGAATTTCAAATTGCACAATAACTGTGAGATGAAATTTTTTTGCGGGGGAGGGGGGGGGGGGGGGGAGGCTAGTGAGAATGATTTCTGGGCTGGCACATTAGAGTTATAACTTGCCTAAAGAGCATGTTTGTAAATTTATTTTCTTTGCACCCTGATTATTTGAATGTGTTTCTAAAATAAGATGACACAGGCACAGAATAAACTAAATGTTGCAACAGGTCATTAACATGTAGAGAGACTGTATTGGTGCTTTCATTTAAAGATGAGCACAAATTGAGCAGTTTTGAAATACTTTTAATTTGCTAAGTGCACATGTACATGTATGTATGTTTATACTATTTCATATCCAGGTTTTTTTTGGAAACTGTGGGATTTCACACAGAAACTTAAAAAAATTGTAATTTTGTCCTGAAAGCCTTGTAGCCATGTTAGAATAGTGCCACTTACATTGAATATGGCCTATATGTATTTACAAGAAATGTTTCTCAGACCTTCAGAAAAGCTGTAATGTTTACAAACCATGTTAAGTTAAAGGATAATCCTTTGCACTAGTGGAACGATTTCATGATATACACGTAACTTCATGCTCAGTTTCTGAGAGAAGAGAAAGATTACATGCAGTGGTTACCAAACTGGATTCCTGGGCCAGGTTGTTTGGAGCCCAATTAAGCTAGCCCATGTAAGTGAGAATTTTGATTTCGGTTTTGTAACTTTTCAGTGAGGTTTTCTTTTTATATTGCTTGTTAATATCCTTGAGTTTTAAGTTTTCATAATCTGAAACTACCCAAAACATAATCAGTGAAAAACATTTTTTACAAGAAAAATTAATACTTCGGTTAACTTTTAATCTTGGGTTAGCATTAACTGGCTTTCATACAAACCAGCCCAGATTGAGTAGAACAAGTTCAAGACCTGACCAAGGTCACTGTTTTGAAAGTTCTTAAATGTACATTCAGAAACTTAGCCATGAAACTATCAGAAAACTTAATTCTGGATGATCATTAATTCATGGCAGTGTCCGTCCAATACTCTAATGGAGAATATTGGAATGGCAATGGAGTACCAGTATTCTGGTTGGATGATATTTGTTATTGGCCTTCTGTACTAATTTAGTCATGTACTATTAGTATACACGGGTACTGGCAGATTTCATGATGGGAGGTAAATGTAATCCCTGGCTGGACTGCTATCACACCCAGGAAGGATGCACAGTTGCAGACACTTACAGACACGTAAATATAACATGGATTATTTGGCCAAAATAAGCTCTGGTGGTGTGGGAGGCCTGGACCAAAGCAGATTATACTTTTTTAACCATGGATTTATCTAGTATGTATTTTCACGCAGGATCATGTATACTAAACACAATTTGTAGTCAGGAGTCCATCAGTACCCTAGACTGATACCCTTAATTGACTCTCCATTGGCATTTTGGTTGACACTCAATCAACTGATACAACGGACATCTCGGTCAAGAGTCAACTTTTTTTGATCAATGCATATAAGTCGGTCAGCACTCTGGTGACTATGGACCGAATGTTGATCAAGTGTCAGTCAAGATGTCAATCAAGTGTTGGTTGAGTGTTGACCGACCATTGATTGGTTGTTGATCGTTTGTGGGTCAAGATGTTGATTGACACTTGCCCACAATGCCTTTACTACACATGATTATTCATGCATAGAGTTGTGTAAAATATTGTGTTATTATTACTGTATTATTACTATTATGCATGGCTGCATTGAAAGTATTTGTGTATGTTACTATATCATAAAAAATATATATATGAAAATCTCTCTCTGACAAGACAACATTCTTAGGGATAAAATGTGCTATAAATGTACTTTAAGCATGTTAAGAGCACATTTCTATATAATCTCCTTTGCTAAAAATGATCTGAGGATGTCTATAATTTCAACAACGTTTAATGAGTTTGAGTGTATGTTGTAGAAAGCAGATTCATCAAGATTATGAACTTTGGGCTACAGCTTACCTGGACGTGGTAAACGTTTTCAGCAGTCATGATTTCTGCTCCAGATGGGTTGTTCAAAGTCATAATAGCATGTTGTATAGACCAAAGAGGAAGGCTATCCATCTCTTGGTGTCTGAAATAGTTCTTTGTAGCACGATACCGTATTCAGTTTGTCGCTGAATTCCATAACGAAGGCGACTCGCTCGATAATTTGTCACACGCAGTCCTCGCTAAATGGAGTTTCCTTCGTCTAAGTTTCTTCAAATTCCACTTCTTACCGTTTGTTGAATTGCTGAACTAAGATCTCTTGACTCAAAAACTAAGGTACAATGTAGTTCTAACCGATCGCAAAAACCAAAAGATAAAACCGTCTTCAACGAAAGGCTTCACACCTTTCAAAATTGGCGGTAAATCGGCTACATCAGAGAATTTTGATAAGGTACGTCATGTACGGGTCCATGTTTGGTCTTCCCGCGGCAAAGCCGCTGACCCCAGCAGTCTCTCTCTCGCTGGTCCCCAGTTTCTCGTGCTTCGAGCTTGCCTGCTTGAGACTGAAATCCAAGCGCCTGAGGAGGAGGCAGTAACAAGTCAGTTTGGTCTCATGATTGCTCAAACACATTATCTTGCTGATTACTGGGTCTGCTTACGAACACGTTTTACCTCGATACATAGAAATTAAAGTGAGATTTTGAGGGGAAAAAAATGACCAGGCCCAGCCCTGGAGGAGCCCATTACCTGCCAGGCCCCGGTTGTTCAAAGGCCGGATAGCGCTATCCAGCGGATAATCACTAACCAGCTGATAAGTGTTG
>JAHPZR010024930.1:0-17964 GCA_019787425.1 Platygyra sinensis
AAAGCCATGGCCAATCAAACTGGTGTAAGTCGTAACTGTCTCAATAGGCCATTTTACAGTTGTCGGTTTAGTGACCTGGCTTCTGAATGGCAGCGAGGCTGGAGTTGACCTTGTTTTGATACAGACCTCGCTGCTTTTATTGTGCAAATCAAGTTGTTCCTATGCTAACTAGTTGGCATTTACATGAGAAAAAGCAGAGAGGTCTGTATCAAAGCAAGGTCACCTCCAGCCTCGCTTGCATTCATGGCCAGGTAACTAAGCACACAACTGTAAAATGGCCTATTTGTGATAAAGTTGACACCCACAGCTGTTGACTAACTCCACTAAATTTACTGAACAGTCGCCGTTGAATTTACAAGAGCAAATGCACAGAAAAATCGAGTAAAATGCAAATATCTAGTCTCCATTTTATGCTGCAGGCCAGATCTTGTAAAGGGAAGTAAAACTCGGTTCATTCGCGCAAGGGTCACGACTTACGGAGTTACGGTAGCGTCAGCCCGTTACGCTCCTTCAAGATCAGGAAATGCATTCTAATACCACAACAAATTTATTTCATTTATCTCCACAATTTGTGGCCACTTGAGAAACTCGAATTAAGACAGTTGGATCTTGATGTGTTTTTATGCTCTACGTATTCCATGCATGGGGGTTATTTCAATTGTGGCTATCATAATCTTTCAGGAAGTTCATGATCTCTTTGCTTAATTAGTGTCGTTAAGTCAGTTGGGAGGAAAGGGTTTTCTGTAGTAATATATTCAAGGCATCATCTCCTACGTATAAAAATTGGCCTTCACCCGGCAGATTTTTTAAGGACAATTTACCGTGTCGTTTCTATATTATTTTTATTTTGCAGTCCCAGTGTGACCGGACCATCATTATGCTTTTTAAATACATAAATCCAAAAATTCTTCACATGATACAATTATTGCACTACAAGGCGAGAAAGTATTTAACAATTATTCCTCGAGCCCGAACGGGCTATGAGTCAATAGCCCATGAGGCCGAAGGCCGAATGGGCTATTGACTCAGAGGCCATGAGGGCGAGAGGAATAATTGTTTTAGTAAAATCTAACTAGTTGGTCAAAAAACTATCGAGACAAAACATCTTTCGCTAGTTAAAGCGATTCAGGCGCCATTGTTTTGGTTTTCAAAGCCGGCGCTTTTCGCTACTAGTGGGCTATAACAAATAGCCTACTAGTAGCTCAACCAATCAGAACGCAGCATTGATGATAGACCACTAGTTGGATTTTACTAATTATCGATACTTTATTGCTGACAGCAGCTACACGTTTCTTTAAAAAATCTTCAGTTAGACTCAGGTAGACCAGTTTCTTGAAATATTTCTATTAGAGCTAAGAAAAGGAACCATTTCTACTGACTGTAACAGTGACCGACCTCCGCGATAGCCACCAACAATGGTAAGAAACGAACATGCTCTCCATGACGCTTCCTCAATTATGCCAAAGATAGATCCTTGATCAAGAGCCTGTGATTTCACTTCTCTTTTCCCAAGCCAGGAGCGTCACGCATGGTGATGACAGAACGCGAATTCACTAGATTAGCAACTCTGGAAATAGCATTGTTTTCAGATTCAAGAGTTGTCTCACCTCGGTAGGTAGGGTAATCCTGGCAAGCGGGACAACTTTTCTTCATATAAACGCTTTGGCTCGCCTAACGGGGACAACTCTCGGCCTGGCGAGTGTCACGTAATTCTTGAGCCCCGGCCAAACGATGGCAACATCCCAACGCAACATAACCCCAACAATGTTGGCCCAGCATTTGCAAGCTCCGGCCAAACGATCGCAACATTTAAACGCAACGTATCGCAACATTGTTGGGCACAACATGTTGCGTGCGTTTGGCCATACTGTTGCGAGTTGAAAATCGAACTAGTGCGCATGCCCAGGCGCAACATTGTTGCACGCACCTGGCCAAACGACTACAACATCATGCAACATCCACAAATGTTGCATGGAAAATTTGACCATTTTCAAATTTGAGCCAAAAACACTCAACATGTCGCAACAAGTCGCAACAGGGCGGCCAAACGCACGCAACATGTTGCACCCAATGATGTTGCGATATGTTGCGTTGAAATGTTGCGATCGTTTGGCCAGGGCTTAAAATGCGACGTCTAAATCATTTAAATGCGACATATTTCAATTCGATGCGAGTGAGTCGAATATTCGACTGATCCAGTCGAATATATGACTGAAGTTCGACAATTGATTTAAACGCCGCATTTTACATGTGCCGAATCGAATTGAAATTATGTTAAATAATATATGTTTGCTCGAAGGGGAATTTAAAACACCTCACTCGCGCTCAGCAATTTTAATCGGCAAAACAATGCGACGTTTAAATCAAATCAGCCGAACGTCTTCATTAGAGTCGACTAAAATTAGTATTTGATTTGGCGGATGTAAAATGCGACCTTTAAACCAGGCCTTAGGTTTAGGATTTAAAGCAGAAATTCGTATCAAAGAAGTGAAAATTAACTCGGCAAAACCCAATGTGATCGAAGGCCAAGGTAAACCCAAAGAAAGAGGGATATTTGCACATTTGATTATTCAGTAAAAATTATAAATAATCATACTGTGTTAACTTTGACTCGACTACAGGAACCACGTTTTGACAAATAAACGCTCGATAAAGTCGCCTCAGCGGAAGGGTTGTCTCGGGTACCCGAGACCATATAACTGGGCCCTAAAGCTATTTCGGTGTCATAAATTAATTCAGTTTGAATGTTTATACTAGCGAAAGACGTGCGATTAATATGCACTGGTTTTCTGATACGACAGTATTTTTTTTTTGTACCATGCCTTTTTCAAGCCGGTTTTAAAATTCAGTAATCGGCTAGCTTTTTACATAGTAATTTGAATTTTAATGTAGTGACCAAGAAAGTATACCCATGTCTGTAGAGTGCAAACGGGCTTATCTATAGACATAATTCGGGAAACTCGTTCACGTTCATTTTGGCCATCGGCAAAATGTTTCGCTTCACATCGCCCAACCGAAACAGGTGTTTTCTTTTTTCTTTTTATAAAAAAAGAAGATTAGGCTAATTGCTTTCTCCCCTTTTCTGGTGTTTAGGGCCTCTTCGTATGAGCCCGGTAGCCGGGCTGGCTCGGTTACCGATACGAATGCATGTTGGTCTTTGCTCATGTGGGAAATTTCAGCCCGATCGACCGGGATGAATGTCAAGAAGCAAGACCAACATGGTGGAACATAAACTTGTATCGTTCCCAACTGTTGTACGGCTTTGTAGACTCTTGTAGCTTTACTGCTACCACTGAAGTGGAAAAACATATATACAAGACAAACATTATACCATAGCGAAGCTATTTTGTAAAAACATGTTTCATCCCGGTCACACGGGCTGGATTGTTCATATGGAATAGTTTTCATCCCGGTTACCTCAGTTGATCTCGGTTGCAAAGCCCGAGATCTCGGTAATCGGGCCAGCCCGGCTTCTCATACGGTAAAATGAAACGAATCTTAAAAAAGAAAAGAGTGGCGAGGCTAGGTCTCGGAAACCGATCGAGCCAGCAGAGTGAGAGTGGCAAAAGACGTGAAGATACAATCAAGGTTCGCTTGGAAGAATTTACTTGTTAATTTTCAACACTGTCTTAGTAATAGGCCCTTTGCAGCTAAGCCATCACACGACCTACTTTTCATAAAATTATGGGCTGCAACTTTAAACATCGAAAACATCAAAATGGCCAAGTTTGAAGCCCCTGGCATTAAAGAATGAGATTTTATGACGGTTTGAATTTTAAAAAAATTAAGAAGATTTGTATGGAAAAAGTTGCTGGAGAGCAAGGCCTTGCTCTCCAGCAACTATTTCCATAGATGTACTCTGCCCGCTTTGCCATCTTGGTACTTCCGATATACTCTTTCCAATTCTGGCATTCTTTTAGTTATAGCCCATAATACAAAAGATTTTTAGGAAAATTGTGGTCACATGACTCCAGCTGCAAAGGGCCCATTACATGTCATTCCATGGATCAACTAACTTTACACTTGGAAAAAATGATGACAGTGTATCATTCAACCCAACCACGGTGGTAGGTTGCTAGGGCTTTTCCTCCCGTTCCTTCCAAAAACTAAGATTTCTAGGCCATAAACAGAAGTAGGTTTAGCACCAACCTACCTAAGTTCTAAATTATATAAGCGTTCCGATACACACGCATATAACACTAGGCTCAAGGAACATCTTAGTTTACCTTTATGTAGAACATCTATCGAGCACAACGTAACTTTTACTACAGGGCTCTAAAATCCTGGAACAAGCTTTCTGTTGCCACTAGGAATCCGTCCTCACTTGCACAGTTAAAAGGAGTGCGAGAGGAGAGATGCGTAGTGCAGGGAACTGGCGAGGAAAAGCCCTAGCAACCTACCACCGTGGTTGGGTTGAATGATACACTGTCATCATTTTTTCCAAGTGTAAAGTTAGTTGATCCATGGAATGACATGTAATGGGCCCTTTGCAGCTGGAGTCATGTGACCACAATTTTCCTAAAAATCTTTTGTATTATGGGCTATAACTAAAAGAATGCCAGAATTGGAAAGAGTATATCGGAAGTACCAAGATGGCAAAGCGGGCAGAGTACATCTATGGAAATAGTTGCTGGAGAGCAAGGCCTTGCTCTCCAGCAACTTTTTCCATACAAATCTTCTTAATTTTTTTAAAATTCAAACCGTCATAAAATCTCATTCTTTAATGCCAGGGGCTTCAAACTTGGCCATTTTGATGTTTTCGATGTTTAAAGTTGCAGCCCATAATTTTATGAAAAGTAGGTCGTGTGATGGCTTAGCTGCAAAGGGCCTATTACTAAGACAGTGTTGAAAATTAACAAGTAAATTCTTCCAAGCGAACCTTGATTGTATCTTCACGTCTTTTGCCACTCTCACTCTGCTGGCTCGATCGGTTTCCGAGACCTAGCCTCGCCACTCTTTTCTTTTTTAAGATTCGTTTCATTTTACCGTATGAGAAGCCGGGCTGGCCCGATTACCGAGATCTCGGGCTTTGCAACCGAGATCAACTGAGGTAACCGGGATGAAAACTATTCCATATGAACAATCCAGCCCGTGTGACCGGGATGAAACATGTTTTTACAAAATAGCTTCGCTATGGTATAATGTTTGTCTTGTATATATGTTTTTCCACTTCAGTGGTAGCAGTAAAGCTACAAGAGTCTACAAAGCCGTACAACAGTTGGGAACGATACAAGTTTATGTTCCACCATGTTGGTCTTGCTTCTTGACATTCATCCCGGTCGATCGGGCTGAAATTTCCCACATGAGCAAAGACCAACATGCATTCGTATCGGTAACCGAGCCAGCCCGGCTACCGGGCTCATACGAAGAGGCCCTAAACACCAGAAAAGGGGAGAAAGCAATTAGCCTAATCTTCTTTTTTTATAAAAAGAAAAAAGAAAACACCTGTTTCGGTTGGGCGATGTGAAGCGAAACATTTTGCCGATGGCCAAAATGAACGTGAACGAGTTTCCCGAATTATGTCTATAGATAAGCCCGTTTGCACTCTACAGACATGGGTATACTTTCTTGGTCACTACATTAAAATTCAAATTACTATGTAAAAAGCTAGCCGATTACTGAATTTTAAAACCGGCTTGAAAAAGGCATGGTACAAAAAAAAAATACTGTCGTATCAGAAAACCAGTGCATATTAATCGCACGTCTTTCGCTAGTATAAACATTCAAACTGAATTAATTTATGACACCGAAATAGCTTTAGGGCCCAGTTATATGGTCTCGGGTACCCGAGACAACCCTTCCGCTGAGGCGACTTTATCGAGCGTTTATTTGTCAAAACGTGGTTCCTGTAGTCGAGTCAAAGTTAACACAGTATGATTATTTATAATTTTTACTGAATAATCAAATGTGCAAATATCCCTCTTTCTTTGGGTTTACCTTGGCCTTCGATCACATTGGGTTTTGCCGAGTTAATTTTCACTTCTTTGATACGAATTTCTGCTTTAAATCCTAAACCTAAGGCCTGGTTTAAAGGTCGCATTTTACATCCGCCAAATCAAATACTAATTTTAGTCGACTCTAATGAAGACGTTCGGCTGATTTGATTTAAACGTCGCATTGTTTTGCCGATTAAAATTGCTGAGCGCGAGTGAGGTGTTTTAAATTCCCCTTCGAGCAAACATATATTATTTAACATAATTTCAATTCGATTCGGCACATGTAAAATGCGGCGTTTAAATCAATTGTCGAACTTCAGTCATATATTCGACTGGATCAGTCGAATATTCGACTCACTCGCATCGAATTGAAATATGTCGCATTTAAATGATTTAGACGTCGCATTTTAAGCCCTGGCCAAACGATCGCAACATTTCAACGCAACATATCGCAACATCATTGGGTGCAACATGTTGCGTGCGTTTGGCCGCCCTGTTGCGACTTGTTGCGACATGTTGAGTGTTTTTGGCTCAAATTTGAAAATGGTCAAATTTTCCATGCAACATTTGTGGATGTTGCATGATGTTGTAGTCGTTTGGCCAGGTGCGTGCAACAATGTTGCGCCTGGGCATGCGCACTAGTTCGATTTTCAACTCGCAACAGTATGGCCAAACGCACGCAACATGTTGTGCCCAACAATGTTGCGATACGTTGCGTTTAAATGTTGCGATCGTTTGGCCGGAGCTTGCAAATGCTGGGCCAACATTGTTGGGGTTATGTTGCGTTGGGATGTTGCCATCGTTTGGCCGGGGCTCAAGAATTACGTGACACTCGCCAGGCCGAGAGTTGTCCCCGTTAGGCGAGCCAAAGCGTTTATATGAAGAAAAGTTGTCCCGCTTGCCAGGATTACCCTACCTACCGAGGTGAGACAACTCTTGAATCTGAAAACAATGCTATTTCCAGAGTTGCTAATCTAGTGAATTCGCGTTCTGTCATCACCATGCGTGACGCTCCTGGCTTGGGAAAAGAGAAGTGAAATCACAGGCTCTTGATCAAGGATCTATCTTTGGCATAATTGAGGAAGCGTCATGGAGAGCATGTTCGTTTCTTACCATTGTTGGTGGCTATCGCGGAGGTCGGTCACTGTTACAGTCAGTAGAAATGGTTCCTTTTCTTAGCTCTAATAGAAATATTTCAAGAAACTGGTCTACCTGAGTCTAACTGAAGATTTTTTAAAGAAACGTGTAGCTGCTGTCAGCAATAAAGTATCGATAATTAGTAAAATCCAACTAGTGGTCTATCATCAATGCTGCGTTCTGATTGGTTGAGCTACTAGTAGGCTATTTGTTATAGCCCACTAGTAGCGAAAAGCGCCGGCTTTGAAAACCAAAACAATGGCGCCTGAATCGCTTTAACTAGCGAAAGATGTTTTGTCTCGATAGTTTTTTGACCAACTAGTTAGATTTTACTAAAACAATTATTCCTCTCGCCCTCATGGCCTCTGAGTCAATAGCCCATTCGGCCTTCGGCCTCATGGGCTATTGACTCATAGCCCGTTCGGGCTCGAGGAATAATTGTTAAATACTTTCTCGCCTTGTAGTGCAATAATTGTATCATGTGAAGAATTTTTGGATTTATGTATTTAAAAAGCATAATGATGGTCCGGTCACACTGGGACTGCAAAATAAAAATAATATAGAAACGACACGGTAAATTGTCCTTAAAAAATCTGCCGGGTGAAGGCCAATTTTTATACGTAGGAGATGATGCCTTGAATATATTACTACAGAAAACCCTTTCCTCCCAACTGACTTAACGACACTAATTAAGCAAAGAGATCATGAACTTCCTGAAAGATTATGATAGCCACAATTGAAATAACCCCCATGCATGGAATACGTAGAGCATAAAAACACATCAAGATCCAACTGTCTTAATTCGAGTTTCTCAAGTGGCCACAAATTGTGGAGATAAATGAAATAAATTTGTTGTGGTATTAGAATGCATTTCCTGATCTTGAAGGAGCGTAACGGGCTGACGCTACCGTAACTCCGTAAGTCGTGACCCTTGCGCGAATGAACCGAGTTTTACTTCCCTTTACAAGATCTGGCCTGCAGCATAAAATGGAGACTAGATATTTGCATTTTACTCGATTTTTCTGTGCATTTGCTCTTGTAAATTCAACGGCGACTGTTCAGTAAATTTAGTGGAGTTAGTCAACAGCTGTGGGTGTCAACTTTATCACAAATAGGCCATTTTACAGTTGTGTGCTTAGTTACCTGGCCATGAATGCAAGCGAGGCTGGAGGTGACCTTGCTTTGATACAGACCTCTCTGCTTTTTCTCATGTAAATGCCAACTAGTTAGCATAGGAACAACTTGATTTGCACAATAAAAGCAGCGAGGTCTGTATCAAAACAAGGTCAACTCCAGCCTCGCTGCCATTCAGAAGCCAGGTCACTAAACCGACAACTGTAAAATGGCCTATTGAGACAGTTACGACTTACACCAGTTTGATTGGCCATGGCTTTCTTTCTTCGCTTTTGGCGTACATAACACGAATTTATATATGGTCCTTGCCACCCATCAAGCAATGCAAAGTGGCAAGAAAGACCCTGTGCTTAATTACTTGAGTAAGAATAAGTTGAACATTGAATACTGTAAATTTATTGTAGACATGAACTATATTCCAAAAATTTATGGTTATTATAGATTTTCAAGATATTATCCGTACGCAAAAGAAAAGTGTATATCATGCACTTTAAAGCCGTGCTCTTGTGGCAAACTTTCGAGGTCATTTTATACATTTTGTCGCAGAGCTTGCAATCAGACACATTTTAAATGCACAGTATGCAAGAACTGGGGAAGTGGGTACCACGTCTGCGAAGATTTCTTTTGGTGCAAGGTATGTGACGCAGCTGCAAAGAGGTGCCCTATCCCAATAGAGCATCTGTAACTGGTGACAGATACTGTAAAAATATAGAACGTAGAATACGATGTACTGAACTGTGCGCATTCACTGTGTTACATTGACTTGCAAAATTATGAGGATTTTTTAGGTTAAAAATACTTCTTTTGACTGGGTTTAGGCTAATTCAATTACTCGAATAAGTAAAAACATCAACGAATTATAAATCATTCAGTTTGTGACTTCTTGAATTGAATAAGTAGAGAAAACTAAGTCAATACTCTTTTCTTTAAAAATTCAAATGCCATCAACTCCTAGAAACCACATCATATCAGTGATACCACTGGATGCCTGTGTTTACACCATCAACGTTTCCGCTACCTCCTTAAAAGACCGTAGTTTTGGAGGGTAACCCTTATGCAGTTCTTAAATATATCAGGGAGCTCAAAGACTACATCATCGTTAGAATTAACATTTAAGGACTTTTCATAATATAGGGGCCCATGGTCATTTTTCACAATTGATATAACTTTGATTTCCTCCAACCCCGGTAAAATGGAATATTTATTCCCCGTCTCCTTGAGGTCCAGCCAGTATCCCTTCAATTTTGCGGAGGGCCTTGCATTTTCCACTTGGAATAGGGTCTGGTTCTGACAATAAAATAACCAAAAGTCCTCATCTTCCGCCTCGGTGTACAGAGGGAAGATGAGGTCCTTTGCATTTCTGCTCATGTCCTTTGTGTTGTGGCCAACTGCTACCCATGCCTCTTGGTCAAAGTAATCTCTGCATTTTGTATACAGTATGAGGCGCTCATCTTGCGTTAGGGTACAGTCCTCAACGTTTATGTCAGATTCTGACAAACGTTTCCTGCCAGACACTACATCCTCGACGTTCACGTCGCTGGCAACCTTTTGCAAAATCCTTAGTATCATTTCGTCAGTAACCACCAAGGATGCTGGTTGGATGTTGGCCTGGTCTTCGTGGTCTTCGTTGTTACCACTTTGTTCGTCGGCAGTTTCAATTTGAATTTTAAATGAAATGGAATCTGCTGCCTCCACAATGGATTTACACTGCTGTGCCCCATAGCAGTAAGGCTTTTTGAACTTCACACCCTCTGGAAGTCCTTCTACTGTAAAGTTTCCTCTTTGATAAGGAACACGGGATCCGGGCTTTCCAACTGCTTCGCCTTTGAAAGGAAAACATGAAAAGTTAATATATAAACCACCAAATAAGTGCCGATATGTACATGGCTCGACATCTGCAGCCAACTTGACAACGATAAATTTGCATTTATATACATGGTCGTCTTGTTTAAGTCTTAAATGATCAGTTGTTGATGTATTATGTTATAACTTACTGTATTTTTTGTTGAACAAGTCTTGTACGTGGCGGTATGTGTACTTCTTGCAATGCAAATCTAAATAAAAATTAAAAGAGGCCACTGTCAGTGGACTGGGATTCTGAACAGAGAGGAATGAAAAAGTAGCGGCAACTTGCTGAATAACGAAATTTAGCACTGCTTTGTATTCATTTTCCATTACTAAAAACGTAATCGTTTATAAGAATACTAACAAAAATGCTGTCTAAATTTTGCAATGACGTCAGAGTTTGTGCTCAGAAAAGCAACTCCTTCTGCCGATCCAAAATTAAATAGCTCGCCATTGACATCTAAAAACATCAGTGCACTGTGACATCCAAGATCTTCCAGTAGCATGACCTACAATCAATAAAAAAAAGTTAAAACAAAGATTTGGTAGGCTCTTTAACAAACCAATCATTTTTCCACACTAAATGATGTTGCTATCTATAAAAACAAAACAGTTTTAAGGAATGTTAGGCACGCAGTGAAGAACGTTAATGACTAAGATTTGGTATGCTTAGATACAGTTTTATAATAATTATAAAAGGTAGGTAGGTAGGTAGGTAGGTAGGCAGGCAGGCAGGCAGGCAGGCAGGCAGGCAGGTAGGCAGGTAGGCAGGTAGGCAGGCAGGCAGGCAGGCGGGCAGGTAGGTAGGTAGGTAGGTAGGTAGGTAGGTAGGTAGGTAGGTAGGTAGGTGGGTAGGTAGGTAGATAGGTAGGTACCTCTGCCAGTAGCTGCCTTCTATGTCTGGTAACAAGTCTTTCTCTTTCATCTTGCGACAGCTCGGAGATATCAGGTTTCCTGTATTTTTTAGCCACGTCATCAAACTTCTTTTTTTCTTCCATTGAAAGAGCGCTCCATTTTGAAGCTGCACGGCGATTTCTCTCTTCCATTTTCAACCCTCGGCACTCCTCTGGAAAAAGAAATATCCAGTGGGGAGAGAATGTAATTAAGATGTTTAATAAAACTTAGCTGAATAGTTGTCTAGTTAAAATAAGACTAGGGGTAAGAGATTAAACGTATATCTACCAAGCAAAGATAAAGTAATCTAGCTTACATATTTTTTTCAAAGAGTACGTCTAATCTAACGTTGCCTTTAGGCAGCATTAAACTAAACTTTTTAAAGAGGGTGATTAACAGCTGTTAAATCACTCTTTGTATTACCAGTTCTGAATATTTCAGCACAAAAAATGTTATATGCGTTGGGGCCTCTTTGCATGGGGGGTAGCTTGATTTTCTTGCTTGGTTGTTCCGTTGCACCACTTTGTCTTCTCTTTGTACGTTCGTTGCCTATCCATTTCTGAAATTCATAAGATTAAATAGCAAGTCAATTTAAAATTAACACCTTACACTCGAGTAGCGTAGAAGAAGGCGATATGGAATATTACAAAACCGATTTTAAACGAAGCCAGGTTTATATATTTGACTTTTTCTTCTTATTATTATTGTTCACAGCTAAGTGTTCTTCTAGTTTGCAAAATGCCATTAAAACATGAGACCATTACATTATTCAACTAGCAAAAAGGTAACGAAAACAGCCAAGGAAACCACTAAATGAATTTAAGGGAAACAAATCCTGGCAAGAAATGATTACTTTTCTGTAATTTAACCACAGAAAACAAGAAAAATAAAAGGAAAAATGGTCGGTCGGTCTCCACCATCACGTTCCTTTCCGAAGCCCCTGAGTTTTCGCCTCCCTAGTCGCACGTCCCAAACGTGCGTGTACGCTTTCCGTGACAGCCTGCAATAAAATTTCAACTAAAACAATTTTTGTATTTGTGATATTATAAGCAAGGCAGACAATATTTTGGCGACTTCTAGGGCCCGAGGGATAGAACAACGACTTCAGGTTCAAGATTTCTTATAATTTAGCTAAACAGCCGCAGTTCTGTAGAGTAAAAAAGAAAGGTTGGTTACGTGACTTTTGCAGCACGTGAGTTCAAATACAACCGTGACAGATAAGAGGATATTGCACAATCATACTTACAACAAAGAAAACTGTCTTTATCAATTTACCGATGTCAAAAACAAAATACCAACTTAAAATGAGCTCTGTAGCTTTCATTTACAATATAAAAAAAACACATTTCAACGTATACTTCTGGTTATTTCTGTCGCAAAAATACATTAAAACGATGTTTGTACCCTTATTCTCATTGGTTATCTCATGTGCATATTATAGACATTCTAATTACCAGGGAAATGTACTGCAAGATACCTCTTATTTCTCGGCCTGGTGCTCAATTAAGAATGAGGATTTGCTCTGATTACCTGTGTTAGGGAAAAAAGACCAATGTAAACTTACCTCAACTTTATTCCTAGGAAGACCAGTTTCTTCGGCTGCACGAGTGATCATTTCATCATACTGGCGGCCAGTGCCAACCATTCCACTATCGTAATGTTGTTTAAGAATATTTTTTTGAACGTCGGTCAACATATTGTAGGCTTGAGCTCGTGGCTTACTGTTTTTACTTGCCATGCTAGAACGAGATAGAACGGCCGACGCAAAAAGACAGGATAATACCGTACTACTATCGAGGTCGGAGTATGTTCGTACTCAGTTGAAACTAGAGCCAAAATTTCCGGAGTCACGATTTCTCATTTCCGATTACGCAAACGGATGAAACTAAGATTAAATTAAATCAAGAGGGCAAGGGTTAATTTTCACTGATAAATCTCTCAGTTGCAAAAGCACATAGTAAAGACAGTAAATATTCCATAATTTAATCGATGGCTTTGCAAATCTCGAGTTCATGTTTACAAATAACTTGAATCACAATTATTTCACTGGCATGACTAGTTTAATCTGTAAGGCAAACCCCCCTCCCCGGGGGGGGGGGGGGGGTACTTGACCAATGTTTGGGTACAGGGGTGCCGCCGAGGGTTTGAAATCCTGACCCTGTTTAGGACAAAAATACGCTAAAAACCCTACCCTGTGTAGGACAACAACCTCCATTTTAAGACCCTGTTTAGGACAAGCGACAAAATGCACACTCGCTGGTTTTACAGGAATTTGCACTGTTTTAATAAGTCATTCAAATTAAAGAAATCATGCTCGATGTGTCTAAACCAAGTTGTTGCGTCTCTACACTTCAGTGAACTAAACAAAAAGCCGTCAAGCACTAAACAATATATATACCAGGGGGATCCCTCATGTCTGCGCCACACAGCGTTATCCAAGACAAAGAAACTAGGCCTACCATATGTCGGTTTACTCAGTTGATATTGCGCAAATCAGGAAAAAAAATGCGTCGCTTTTCTGCCGCTCGATCGCACGCTCTTTCAACTTCTCGCAGGCTCCGGGTTGCAGGCCAAGAAAAGAAAGGGACTGCTCGCAGTCTGGGTTAAAGTCTCTCGTGTTCGTAATACCATACCCTGTTTAGGACAGAAGCATGTCTAATTGTACACCCTGTTTAGGACAGCGAGGCCAAAAAACCATACCCTATCCAGCGGCACGTCCCCGTATAGCCCAAATAAGGGAGTACCCCCCGCCGGGGGCAAAGCACTGTGAGCTTATCATTAGGATGTTATCACACACGGCCTGTATAATAAGAATTTTAAGAGTAAATTGACAGCCGGTCTGCGTTTCTGTGAAGGGTAGGGTTATTTTGCCAATCTTGCGTGGGAATTAGGTATAGAAGAGAAATTTGGTATAGGGTAGGGTATAAATTAACAACTAAGAAACTGACTACGACAGAAATAATGTTCCTAAAGACTAGCAAGTCTGCGATAGGGTAGGAACTTTTCGTATCGAGTGTATGATAGTGATGCAAAATGTAGCTGAATATGGTTTGCTAGAAGGGTAGCAGAGTCCCAGCTGCATACCGTTTATATGCCAAAATATCATGAGTACCCCCCCCCCCTCCCCAAGGGATAGTTCGCTGGATGGGGTCGCTTAATAACGACTGGATGGGAATGCATTTTCAGGTAGCCCTATATACTAGGGCTACTATTTATTAAAGCTACTAGAATCTTCGTTGAATTCGTTTAGCCTGTTTTCCGATGATTTAAGTCAGTCAAAAATTGCTGGAAACTGCTCTCAGAAGGCTGGAAATGCTATTTTAGAGACCCCATTTTTTAAAGTCTCCCAGGGGAGCATTCCCCCGAATCCCCCTAAAAGCTCGCTCCCACGGTGTTTGTCATGTGCCTCCCTCCCCCCCTTCCCCAACCCCCCAATAATTGTAGCCCTGCTTCGGCACTGGAAAGGCAGACCGGATCCGAACGAGCGGCGTATATAGCAATGCTGTCTTAATATTTAAGAAACGACCACCATTTTGTTACGCTCTTTCCCGAAAGTGATTAACATGGGGTGTATTATTGCCTACAAAACAGACTATAATGGCATAGGGGCTCTCAAAGGTTAGCGGCACATACCAAGGAAAAAAATGACCAAAGTACATCCCCTTCCTCCCTCCAACCTCCCCACACACAACTGGGATATATATATAAATAACGTCAGACACCGCACACACATAGACTTGAAGGATAATTCTACTTATTATTTGACTATAGTTATACATATATGAAGACCCCGAGGCATTCCGACAGCCCTCAAACTGTCAAGTTTATGATATCAAGGTCATCGAGATTGAATTTGCGAGCATGCACTGTGCTTTGATCGCTTTGTAGACCGTCTAAAGTAGTTTAGGTAAAAGGCCAAAACTCTTATCCTTGGCTTCTCTACTATAAGCGCTAAATGGCGTCTCGGCTTTTAGTGCTATAAAGGAGAGCAAAGAGACGAATTAAAACAACAAACGGGATTACAAACGATTTAATGTCCGCCATATTGGATATATTTTGCACATTTTCCTATCTAAATGCTGATTGGTCAGCTTTGTAATAATGGCAGCCATTGTCATGTAAGCTGGCACAAATGATCATTTAGTACGGGCTGTACCCTTTGTTCTAAATTTAGAAGACCTGGGTTTAACCCATTTAGAACCTGAGATACGGGTGGGTTACCGCAACTAAACTATTCTTTCATTAAAAACTTGAAAATATGAAACTGTCAGTTATTTTTTTTTAAACAGGAAACAGTTAGAAGTTCAAAAACATACCGGTCGAAAGGCAGGTGCCATGATATGGCAACCTCATGTTCCTCGACCAATCAAATAACCGCCGTCAAAAATCTGGTACTATTAATTAAAAATGCAAGTCATATCATATCATTGACATTCGCCTCTGTTGACTGATACCACTACACCTGCTAAACGCTCGATCGGTGGTGAATTTATAACCTTAAAGTCAGAGGGTTATCTTCTTCAATCTTAAGGTAAGCGCTTTTTGAACAAGAAAGCTTCTAACTGGAAACGCTATACTGGGGCCAATGTTTCAAATTCAAAAGCTATTTTAAACGAAGAAAGATGGTGTAGTCATCATCGAGCATATTGTTTCATACAGATATATTGAGGGCGTTCAAGAGCCAAACGTGCTTTGAACAGAAGAGTACTAGAGATCCGAGACTTTTGTACTGTACCAGGATAAAAAGCAAGAGAAATAGTTTAAGACTAGACATGCACCAAGAGGCAAAAAATTGTGACCTTTCACTTGGAAACGTTGCTAACGGCTAGCCGTTCGTAAGCCGTTTAGCAGCCCTCAAACGAGCTAAGATAGGCCATTCCCGCGGCTCCAGCTACATCAGACGTCTACATTATGTACCAGCTCAGAAAATATTGTCATCCCTTCGAACGGCTCTAGTTATCCGTTCAAAAAACAACTTTCGTCATCCGCTCGAACTGAAGGCTCGCCGGATCAATCCGTTCAAAACAATCGCAACATTTCGAACTGCTCGTCGCAATCCGTTGAAAAAACACAAGCCGTTATTCGTGCAAAAAAAAAAATTCGTTCGAGCTGGTGCAAGCCGATCTAAAAAAAATATTATTCAGCCTTCTGCTTAGCTTCTAAGCTGCAGTGCGTTTTCGAGTAGAGCAACTATTTAAGTCTTTAAGCCACGTTTGTTGACATAAACGTTCTAAATGTTAACCAGACATAAAGAAAAAAGCTTTCGTCGTGACAAAGAATAATCTTGCTTCAGAGAAAAAAAAATAGAGCAAATAAATTTAGGGAGAGATCCTTTTAACAGCTGAAGTCGATAGTCAAACTGTTTTGTTTGTCAAATAATAAACTACAGCCGTTTGGGCAGTCCTGCTGCAAAGTCGTACTTTTCTTGAGATAAACCGTCCCTCTCAGTCTATCAATGAGGAGCAGGATAACTATCTCAAAAGTACTACAGTAGAGCTAAAGCCCTGGCCAAACGGACCGGCAAGTAGTCGCAAGTGGACGCAAGTTGAACTTGCGTAGAGACTTGCGTTTAGTGGCCAAACGGACTCGCAAGTTTCCTCGCAAGTACATGCAAGTCGCAAAAAAAAGACATTTAATAGCAGACTATCCTGTATTTCATTGGCTGATAATAGGTTAATGGACGTTACTCAACTTGCGTTGACTTGGGTTGGGTGGCCAAACGGTGAAAAACTTGCGTCGACTTGCGTGCAAATTTGGTCTCGACCAAACTGAGCACAAGTCATCGCAAGTCATCGCAAGTCAACGCAAGTGCACGCAAGGCCTGGCCAAACGGAGTCGCAAGTAGACCCAAGCTCTCAACTTGCGTCTGCTTGCGACTCCGTTTGGCCAGGGCTTAAGGTTATCAAAAAAAGATCGAAACATCCGGCAACGAAGTTAGCTTTCTTAAGGACGTTCGCGCGAAAATTTTCCAGTCGATAGAATTTTTTTAAATTTTTACTGCTGGCAGATGATGAGTTACTTGTGCCAGAAATGCAAAAAAAAATTGGGGGTCACCGTCTTCGTTTCAGAGATAAAGCGTGTGGTAAACTATACTGATTTCGAAAAATTGCCCCATATAATTGAGCACGGTCCACCGGGGTTTATAGTTAAAAATATCGAAGGTGAGTCAACAGAGGCAAACGATCTTAGTCATATTTTGTAGAAGTGGGTCTGTTGCGTAAATAATTCGAAATTTTACTAACGTTTTCACAAAATTTAACCCTTCAAGAGCCATTTGAAACCGCCGCAAAGGTGCACGAAGAGCTAATAAGAACGGAATTCGATGGTGCATTTTGCCAAATATTCAAACTTCTAGTCGATAGATTTTTTTCATTTTTTCCCTAAACGTAGAAAATCAGTAGAGAAAATGATCCATCGAAAAAAAAATTGGGGTCACCGTACGTCCAAGATCGTTAAATCCAGGTAAAGCTCTAGCAATGGCCATCTGCCCTATCATTTGTTTATTTTATGACTTAGCGCGCGCGCTCATGCATGACGTGGCATGTGAATTTGCGTGCGCAGTAAGGATGCGCAGAAACAATTGGCGCGAACGTCCTTAAAATCAAAAACAAGAAAATGTGGCGATATCATAACTGTTTATTTCTTTCGACGGAAAGTTATTAAAAATCATTAAAAACTGTGATCGTCAGTAGTCAAAAAGCAAGCAACACGCCAGAGTTAAGTATTAAACTATATTCAGACTGGGCTTTTCTTTTCTTTCTCTGAAACCCGGAAATGGTACAGCCATTCATGAAAGTGGATGTTACTGCAACAACGTTATTTTTTCACTAAAAACCTGAAAATGTAGAACTGACAGTTCTCAGTTTCATCAAAAACAGGAAAATTCAAATTTTGAAAAACACACCGGTCAAAATGTGGTTGCACGGTATAGCATCATGCTCTTCCACCAATCAAATAAAAGGCATTGAAAGTTTTATGCTACCCTCCCGGACTCGAAAGGGTTACTAAACAAGGAAGT
>JAHPZR010024933.1:0-18052 GCA_019787425.1 Platygyra sinensis
TAAAACGATACCGGAAGTAACATTACAATCTCTCTACCCACTCTCCGAGCGGGAAATTTGAGACGATTTTACTGATTTCGATATTCGAAATAATGACATCGCCAACTGGGGATAAACCGTGGATTTGTCAGAACTGGATATGACAAGTGGCATTTCGGAAATCAAGCTTTTGATTTCTGGCTTCTCAGTTGTGGATTTCAGATTTTCAGGGATTGCGATTTTCCGATTTCTGATTTCTGATTTCTGGTTTCAGATTTCTGATTTCTAAATTCTGATTTCAAGTTTCAGAGTTCTGATATTTCATCATCATCATCAATCTTTATTTATACACGAAATCGTATCATTTTACATGGTCTTCCTAGGAATCGTGTTTAAAACTAGACTAAAATACTCTAAGGAACTATTGACTATAATGCTAAAAATACAAAAACTTACATTATGAATAATAAGAGTTACAATGGGTCAAGGTGTATTAGAAAAATCTTTCCCATGAAATGAAGTTTTAAAAACATTTAAACTAGGCAGTTTTCTAATCTCTGAGGGAATCTTGTTCCACAGAACAGATCCTCTGTAGTGTAGGCTCCCTTTTGCAGACTCAGTTCTGGGTCTGGGGACATAATAATTTATCTCAGAATTTCTGAGATTGTGTGAATGTACATTTGAGGTGTTGGTAAAGATCCGCCTCAGATACGCTGGGGAAAGATTATTATGGATTTTATACATTTGCCACAGCCAACTGTTTAAGTCTTACATATTCTAGCCTTTCCCAGCCCAAGCTCATCCAACAAAACACTTGAGCGAACATCATAGTTAGAAAAGGTGTGAGAATTCTAGCAGCCCTATTCTTGCCAGCTTTTTAAGTTTGTCTGCTAGTCCCTTATTGATATTACCCCATATGGCACAACAGTAATTAAAATATGGCCATTACCAGTGCGCTATATCTAATAGCGCGGTTTATCATGGCCTGATAATCAAATATTTCATATCTATAATAATCAGAACTTAGCACTGAATTACACCTAATTTACAATTTTCTTGATTTTAGAATCAGGAAAACAGTTGGCCGCAAAGTATCCTGATTGTTCTTCTTAGCTGTCAACTGAAGAGAAAAGATGATGATCAGCGAACGTTTTGTCTTCCTAGAGCGAGCAAGTTCCACGTGAAAATATGTTTTGCCTATATTTACTTGTAACTGAATGCAAAAATAAGACCCAGCAGTCTTATTGGCCTGGATATGGGGCCTTAGAAATAGACCAGTGGCATGAACGTTTTCATTTTATATTTTCTTTTCTTTGTTTTCTTGATAACCGTGTTTATACACGTTCGAAAGTTTAATAAAACAGACTTGCTGCCTTATTTCTTTACATTTTTCTTAATCGACCAATTAAAATGGGCTCTTATGTTAAATTTACTTTCCTTTGAAGACGGAACTGGGCAGGTGGTATGATAATTTGCAAATTTAGCATTAGCAAGGCGGAAAAGGAACGAAAAACAATTTACTCGTTGGAATCCATGCCACTTTAAATCTGGACTTTGGTGGTAAAACACTCCGTGGAAAGGAGCAATGTTAATTACTGGCGGACAAAGTCGTTCGACGTTGGTGTGAATATCTCAAGGTTTCATAAGTTTCGAGTTCTGATAGTTTTGTTGAGCCTTTCTTTAACCCTCTGAATTTATCTGTTTATTTTCCGGGAAGTTATTGCTTTTCATATCAATTTTGCTCTGTTTTAAGTTAATTTTACCGTTACAAATCAGCAATGTACAAATTCAGCTATATTTCGCCAACTTCGGTGAAAACTCAGAGTTTTTAATTAAATCTACTTAAAATAAAAAAAAAAAAACGAAATGTATTTTCGAAGCTTTTGGTCCATGCCAGACTTTTGATTTTGATGCCAAAGCTTGTAAATTTAATCAAGGATGGCGGAGATAAAATAATTAACAATTATTCTTTGAAATCGAGGTGAATAGTGGCAGAATTAAATATTCTGCCACTATTCACCGAGATTGAGAAGAATAATTGTTTTAGTATATATCACAGGAAGTGATCTCAACAACATTTTCAGAAGGAAACCATTAAAAAATCGATTTAATTGACCTCTCAATTCATGCGTGGAAAACGTGCAAGCGGTACAAAGCATGCGCGAATTCGCGAAACCATTTACAGAGTCTTTGAACATGGAAAATCTATAGTTAATATTCGAAAAAACCTCGTGACAGTCTAGAATAATGGTCCTTAGACACCGTTCAAATCAGTGTGAATCAAAAGTATGCTTTATTCAAAAGTATGCTTTATTTTTGTTTGGCTTACGCATTATTCACTCGGTAGGGGGTGTAATAATGCTCATTAGCCAGAGATAGCGAACCAATCAGATTGCTTAAAACACCAAGATCACTGAGTGTGTATATACTAATTGGAGATATTCGTTAAATTGTATTTTTTGGGCTTGAAATTGGGAGAGGGTTCTAAAGTCCTCAAGCTACCCCTGCTCCGCCTTTCCCGGTTATTAAGTATAGATAAACAACTGTTGGACTTGAATTTTTCACGTTTAGATTTGTTTGTTTTTTCTTTCTTTTCACTTGGGACTCAGGTTAAGTTCGTGACAAAAAATAACCCACGACAGAAACTTTACATGCGTTTTGAGATATCATCTTCACACAAACGAGAAGTTCCTCTAGTTTGACTCAGAAAGGAAATACTATACGCTAGCTTAAAAGTTCTTGAACTGGCTATAACCTAAGTTGTGAATTTGCACCAAAAGCAATTCATACGAAAGGACTCTCACCGCAGAAAATGAGTTTTCAAGTGTTTCCCTGCATCCGAGAAAAGTAATTAAGTAACTATGATTATAGCACTGAACTCAGTTGAATAAGAAAACTAAACTTATCAGACTAAGCTAGACTAAAAGGTAGAAACGAACTGAACGAAAAGAAAAGTGTGTGTGAGATGTATTTTAAAAACGAGCGACAATGAAAACTTAAAATTCCCAGCTTCTTGTATCGTCCAGTTAGGCTAGGCGCCGCATACTAGTTCTTCCATCCTTGCTTTATTAAACATCTTGCCAGAACAAGTCTGCCAAACACGCATGGTTAAATTCTAACACGTGATGCTCTTGGTCCAAAACACTTTTTTAATGTTTAGTTATGATGTTATCCAATAGCAAATAAGCCTTCCATTCTTGTATTGTTTGCCACGTTTAAGTTTCATCTTACTGCTGATGAAATGATCATGACATGCGCCAAATTACGTGCAAACTTAAGTTTCTTAGATCATATCACTTCCTCGCCTGTGTAAAAATATTGTCAGTCTTAAAACCAGATCAAGCACACTTAGCCTGTCCAATTCTTACACTGATATGCTTCACGCTGCTTTTGAGATTTTCGATATAACCAAAGACCAAGGAATATTAAACTAGAACCATCAAAAACAAAAGCCAAAATTAAAAAAGTATGACTTTAAAAACAGGATCATTATCTCAGTCCACTGATCTCATTCTGTGGAAATCATTCGCCATTTGATTCTACTGTTTTGTAAGCAAAGGACAACTTAGCCTTATGATTGTTTGTGTTCTCAGTTTTATTTTTTTGAGTCTCCAAATTTAATTTTTTATTTAGAATACTCGAAATAAAGCTACTACATGTAACACATTTTGGTCGTAAATTTATTTTCAGGGCACACTGAAACAACTACTGAAAAGGTCTTTTCTGAGAATTTGCCATCTTGAAGTTAACACCTTGGTTTTCAGCCGGTGAAAAATGATTTCAAACGTGAAACAAAAATTGATTATTTTAATGTGGGCATTTGACCAAGTATTTAGTTTCTCTCTGTCTGTTTTATTCGTCAGGCGGAACATTTAACAATGTCTATTTTCATTATACCTAAAGACAAATTTTTAGCTAGACAAAAATGTAAGCAAATATTTAGTTTAGACGCGTGAAAATTGAATAACAGAAAAGAGAGATTTTTGAAGCCTAACAAAGCTATGTCAGTGAGTGTTTTATTTCGATTTTGGACGAAATTTATTCATGGGTTTTGCAGCGTTTGGGTGATTTTTTTGCGCGGTTTTTTTGTTCTAATAGGCCGCGGACGTCCCTCATTTAACAATTTCTATTTTCTCTAAAACTATAAAGACATTTTAATCGCAACATCTGAACATTAAACGTATCTAACTGAATCAATTACCTTTGAAGTACCAGAGCGTGGCACCTTGGCTGTCTGAGCAGAAACAGCAAGAAACTAAAATACATGAGAGGGGAAAAAAAATGAGGTTTAACACCAAAACGAGCAAAAGTACTGAAAAAGGAAATCAGAACAGAATGCAAGCTTACATCGTGAACTTCCTGAATGCTTCAGATACTGCCGCTTTAGGAACCTGGAAGAAAAATGATTTTCACAGAGAACAAAACTTTTTCTTCTTTCTTTATGTAAAGAAGTTCTCGTTAAAACAAGTTTGGGACGCAGGGTGTAAAGAATTAAAAATAAATCAAAATTGTTTTTTTCTAACGGGCAATGTTATTTGCTAAAACCGCTGTGTTTAGTTTTAAAGGTCCAATTGGACGAGGCCTTCTATTTTTGATGCTTTGCGAGAGTTGTTAATATGTGCAAAGCTAAACATAATCTAATGACAGTGAAAAAACAATAAAATTGATTTCCTTCAAGTTCAGTTTTTAAAACTTTGGTTTTTCAAAACTCGAGCTTAGAAATTGTATTCACTAACAGAAAAAACATTGTTGTATGAGTTAGTACTTGCTTAGTTTTTCATTCTTGATCCAAATAAAGGAAACAGAAGTTTAAGTAAAAGATAATTTAATCATTCAGTTATCATTAATACCCTCTCCGTCTCAATTATTATGAAAAAACCTTCTCATAATCTCTACTGAAATGGCCAGGAACATTTCTTTATGATATAATGTTATTAGCGGCCAGTGCGTGTATCATTCCATATTGATTCAATTTTTGGCTGCAAAAACTAACAAACTTCTTTGTTCGCGTTTCGTTTGTAACAGAGTTTAGGAAACCACGACGGCAACGGCAACGGGAACGTCGCTAAACAAAAGGTTTAATGAGCAGAACAATAGCTGTGCACGTGCGTTATAAATCTTTGTACATCTCTTTGCCGTCCTCTGCCAAAACAACAACGTGAAATGACTTAATTTAGCGTTGTCTGGAGAACGTTAACCGCGACGGCTACTTTTTTAAATCTTTATTTCAAATTTATCGCTGTGTTCCGGATTTAGTTTTGCGATAGTTTTGACAGTGATAGACAAAATGAATGACTTCAGAGTATTGCGAGCTTCGTAGGTAAAATATAACTCGTTTTTTAATCGACGTTGTCCTTTGCGTCGCCGTCGTGGTGTCGTAAACTCCGTAGTATTGTTTTCCATGCGAATGCTGATCAAGCATATCCATACATACATCACCTTTATTTCACCTCGGATTTACAAGAGTAGCTAAGGATAGCTAATTTATCCGAGAAATAAATAAATAAAGCAAATAAAAACCATATATTTCATGGCCTGCGACTTTCTAGTTGGCCTAAAAGCATGTTCACTTCGATCGTCAGCTGCACTTGTAATATGTAATAGAACATCATAAACAGTTTCTATCGCGCCAGTAGTCGTTAAGTGAATGTTTTGAGACTGATTGATTGTTCTGATTCATTCTTCCGTCTTTGAATCAAACAAACTGTAAACAGTTCGTGTTTAATATTCGCACTGTTTAATTTGAGTTGCTAAGGCATTAGAGCAGTATTATGGAGAGTGGACAGTCCTTTTAGGTGGGTCCCACAGCAGTTTTTTCGATTGAACGGCGAGAACGCTCTCATGTGTACAGGCATTGCCTTTTTCTAAAGGATGACTTGAAAGTATTGTGATTATCAAAATGACGACAGATTGTCACCTTGCCGTGCGAAAATCTGAATATCACTGAAATTCATTGTCCAGGACGAACTCTCGTTCATTCTCTCCCTCTACCAAAAGTATTTTCAAGATAAATATATATTTTCAAGTGAAAGTTCATCCGTTGAATAAACGGGACGAATTCTTAATCAGGGCTATAGTTTACAAGGATTACGAATTCAAATCAGTAACTGATAAAGATGAAAACTTTGATTGTGCATAATTATTCAATACTTATTAACAATATTTTTTTTCATGACAGATAACTAGATGAATCTCGAGACAGAACTAAAATTTTTAATAACAATGATCACTTGAGCAATTTCGTCCTAGACAAAATGTATCCTCGCTTGAGAGAACGACACGCGATACCGCGAACTGAAATAGAAACTCGTCTAAACTTCTAGAAAATGCTGAAGTAAAACAGACTCTTTCTTATTGATATTGAGATTTACGGACTAGACAGAAGATTGCATTTAAACAGAAGGCAGTTTGCTTCTCCATGTTGCATCGAACACTAGAATCAGTATGTTTGTCTTGTTAATGAATGTGAACTCGGAAAATACACAATTTGGATCACTGGAGAAAATTCAAAAGTGGCCAAACATTGAGAGTTTTATTTAGCTTTATTGCTTTACTGCCAGATGGCATTTTCTTGATCAACATGCGCTTGCCAAATATCGGTTGTAAGATAATGTTCTTACCTGCTTTTTAAATGTTGTGCTGAGTCCATACGATGACAAGAATTGCTGGCGATTAGGCCATTAGTGATCCCTGGAATTATTCAATTATGGTCGCTTTTAAAACTTGTCGTTCACGTGTGAAATCTCTATCACGTTCTTGACTTCTTCCCTGAAAAACAAACATGCGCATAACATCTTCGATTTCTGCTCGCTCTTCAGATTTTCTCATGATCTATTGGCAGGGATGACACGGAAAAATCTCTTACTAACGAGGGAATTTTTCTTAATTTTAAAAGAGCAAAATGTTAGCTTGACAAAGTTTTTCTTTCACCATATTTTTTATGACGCAAGGTTCATGTTAATTCCAGTTTCCTATTTACCATGTGTCCACTCGTCTGTTTCTCGGCAGTTCAAAAGTTCATTTCAAACACTGATGTTCACGTCATCCGCATAAGTGAAGGCTCTTCTCTGTATTCACTAAACTAGGTTAGGTTCGTTTCTGTGCGTTTTCTCGACTCTAGACGTCAAGTTCAATATTTCAATCAAAGTTAGTGATACAACGAAATTAGTTAACTGTGCTCATTTTCTTGTTTTTTTTTTTTACTAATTCAACAGACCGGGACGAAACGAGCTGCGTAACACACGCCACGAACAATGTAACTGTCAACTTTATTGTCAACCTTTAATATATTCGTTTTGGTATTATATATGCATTGAGCTGTTTGAATGATCAAAAATTCACTGATCTTCAGGCAGTTAATGACATCAAAATCTGGATCAGTTTGATCTTTTATACAAAATTGAATGATACATGTTAACAGGTCGACTTTAAAGCTTAGTCACCGAGTTACGAGGTTTACAACGAGTGAAAAACAAGGCAGGAGTTCAAGGCGATTATCGCACGATCTGCTCTGTTCTTTTTCTCCCTGTGTCAGTTCCAATCTCCACTCACATCGCCCTACTTACTGCTTTTACCTCCTCCTCCCTTATAGCATTACTCCCACTCCCACTGCTATTACCCACATTGAACTCACTTAGGGTTTCCTCTTGTCTAGCCCCAAACCTTCCCCTTCTCCCCCTTGTAGTCTCGTCCCATTCGTCCCTTGCCTCGCCGAAGTGCATGCGCCACTTTCCCACGACATTCTCGCCATATACTTTTGGCTTCTTTTTTGTCTCGCCCCCAGTTTCTTTTGCCGTCTCACCATTAGTCTCGCGCCCCATTCTTTTAACCGTTACTTTGGCCTCGCCCCAGTTTCTTTTGCCGCTCTTCTGTCCTCATTCTTTTTGGCTTAGTATTTGTCTCGCCCCCGTTTTTATTCCTCTATTCTCTCTTTACAGTCTCGCCCCATTCCTTTTGTTTAATATTGTGTCTTCGTCCCAGTTTTTTCCTCTCTTCTCTTTCTTACAGTCTCGCCCCAGTTTTTTTTCCTGTCTTCTCTCTCTTACAGTCTCGCCCCATTTTTTTGGCTTAATAATCTACTCGCCCCAGTGTTTTTTCCTCTCTTCTCTCTCTTACAGTCTCGCCTCATTTTTTTGGCTTAGTGTTTGTCTCGTCCCCAGTTTTTTTCCCTCTTTTTCTTTCTCTTGCAGTCTCGCCTCATTCTTTCGGCTTAATATTTGTCTCGCCCCTAGTTTTTTCCTTCCTTCTCTCTCTTCTAATCTCTCTCCATTCTTTTGCCTTTATAATATTTGTCTCGCCTTTAGTTCCCTTGCTCATTAATCCCCCTATAATTTTAATCATTTCTCTGGCCTTACTTGTTTTGTCCCTCTGATTTCCCTCGCCTCCTATTCTCTCCTCCCTCCTATAATCTCCTCCATTCTGGTGGTTTTTTTTGCCTCTCTCCAGTATCTTTGGCCGTCTCCTCCCCCTTATAGTGTCGCCGTATTTCCGTTTCCTTCACCTTATTCTTCCCTTTCTGGTCTTGCCCCATTATCACCACACCCGGACCTTATAGCTAACAATTTTGTCGCGCTACAAACTACCATGCTCTTTTCCCCCATCCTTTTAGTTTGTGGCCCATGCAATATCATGATGCTTATAAAACTATAATGTTATTTAAAATTATTCTAGAAAAACAGGGGTCCCAAAGAAGCCGATAGCAAAAAAGAAGAAAGGCAAAAAAGAAAATGAACTAAAATTTACCATTTTGTTCCTCCTGACCCGTAATCGTGGTTGCAACAAAATTTCTCGGAATCTGGACCCTCTTTCTCAGCGAGGGGGGGACTATTGGTCCATTGTAAATAGGCCGTGCAAATTTATGTGGGCTGGTTCCCAATTACAGGTGTCCTAATGGACAAACCTTGGTTTTGTAATATATTCTGTTAACTGGGACACCTTGGGCCATCCAGACCATGTTTTCCTTACCGTTTCCGTAAAAAATTGTGAAAATACATTATCTTACTTTAATCTTGCTTATTTCAGATTTCATTATCTCGAAATTCTTGGTTGTTGATACGATTCCGAGGTTAACTGTTTACCTCGGAATCGTATCAACAACAAATTTCGAGATAATGAAATCGAATAAGCAAGATTAAGTAAGATATGTTTTTCACAATTTTTTACGAACGGTAAGAAAACATGGTCTGGATGGCCCAGGTGTCCAGTTAACAGATATATTACAAACAAGTTGTCATTAGACACCTGTAATTGGGACACCCACATAATTTGCACGCCTATTACATGACAAATAGTCTCGCTGAGAAAGAGTCAGATTCGAGAAATTTTGCAACAACGATTACGGTCAGAGAACAAATGGTAAATTTTAGTTCATTTCTTTTTTTCTTTCTTCTTTTTTGCTATCGCTTATTTGGACTGTTTCTTCTAGAATAATTTAAATAAACTTATAGTTATAAGCATTATATTGCATGGCCAAAACTAAAAGGATGGGGGAAAAGAGCATGGTAGTTTGTAGCGCGACAAAATTGTTAGCTATAAGGTCCGGGTGTGGTGATAAATGGGGCAAGACCAGACAAGGGAAGAATAAGGTGAGGAAACGGAATACGGCGACACTATAAGGGGGAGGAGACGGCCAAAGATACTGGAGAGAGGCAAAAAAAACCACCAGAATGGAGGAGATTATAGGAGGGAGGAGAGAATAGGAGGCGAGGGAAATCAGAGGGACAAAACAAGTAAGGCCAGAGAAATGATTAAAATTATAGGGGGATTAATGAGCAAGGGAACTAAAGGCGAGACAAATATTATAAAGGCAAAAGAATGGAGAGAGATTAGAAGAGAGAGAAGGAAGGAAAAAACTAGGGGCGAGACAAATATTAAGCCGAAAGAATGAGGCGAGACTGCAAGAGAAAGAAAAAGAGGGAAAAAAACTGGGGACGAGACAAACACTAAGCCAAAAAAATGAGGCGAGACTGTAAGAGAGAGAAGAGAGGAAAAAACACTGGGGCGAGTAGATTATTAAGCCAAAAAATGGGGCGAGACTGTAAGAGAGAGAAGACAGGAAAAAAAACTGGGGCGAGACTGTAAGAAAGAGAAGAGAGGAAAAAACTGGGACGAAGACACAATATTAAACAAAAGGAATGGGGCGAGACTGTAAAGAGAGAATAGAGGAATAAAAACGGGGGCGAGACAAATACTAAGCCAAAAAGAATGAGGACAGAAGAGCGGCAACAAGAAACTGGGGCGAGGCCAAAGTAACGGTTAAAAGAATGGGGCGAGACTAATGGTGAGACGGCAAAAGAAACTGGGGGCGAGACAAAAAAGAAGCCAAAAGTATATTGCGAGAATGTCGTGGGAAAGTGGGCAATGCACTTCGGCGAGGCAAGGGACGAATGGGACGAGACTACAAGGGGGAGAAGGGGAAGGTTTGGGGCTAGACAAGAGGAAACCCTAAGTGAGTTCAATGTGGGTAATAGCAGTGGGAGTGGGAGTAATGCTATAAAGGGAGGAGGAGGTAAAAGCAGTAAGTAGGGCGATGTGAGTGGAGATTGGAACTGACACAGGGAGAAAAAGAACAGAGCAGATCGTGCGATAATCGCCTTGAACTCCTGCCTTGTTTTTCACTCGTTGTAAACCTCGTAACTCGGTGACTAAGCTTTAAAGTCGACCTGTTAACATGTATCATTCAATTTTGTATAAAAGATCAAACTGATCCAGATTTTGATGTCATTAACTGCCTGAAGATCAGTGAATTTTTGATCATTCAAACAGCTCAATGCATATATAATACCAAAACGAATATATTAAAGGTTGACAATAAAGTTGACAGTTACATTGTTCGTGGCGTGTGTTACGCAGCTCGTTTCGTCCCGGTCTGTTGAATTAGTAAAAAAAAAAAACAAGAAAATGAGCACAGTTAACTAATTTCGTTGTATCACTAACTTTGATTGAAATATTGAACTTGACGTCTAGAGTCGAGAAAACGCACAGAAACGAACCTAACCTAGTTTAGTGAATACAGAGAAGAGCCTTCACTTATGCGGATGACGTGAACATCAGTGTTTGAAATGAACTTTTGAACTGCCGAGAAACAGACGAGTGGACACATGGTAAATAGGAAACTGGAATTAACATGAACCTTGCGTCCATAAAAAATATGGTGAAAGAAAAAACTTTGTCAAGCTAACATTTTGCTCTTTTAAAATTAAGAAAAATTCCCTCGTTAGTAAGAGATTTTTCCGTGTCATCCCTGCCAATAGATCATGAGAAAATCTGAAGAGCGAGCAGAAATCGAAGATGTTATGCGCATGTTTGTTTTTCAGGGAAGAAGTCAAGAACGTGATAGAGATTTCACACGTGAACGACAAGTTTTAAAAGCGACCATAATTGAATAATTCCAGGGATCACTAATGGCCTAATCGCCAGCAATTCTTGTCATCGTATGGACTCAGCACAACATTTAAAAAGCAGGTAAGAACATTATCTTACAACCGATATTTGGCAAGCGCATGTTGATCAAGAAAATGCCATCTGGCAGTAAAGCAATAAAGCTAAATAAAACTCTCAATGTTTGGCCACTTTTGAATTTTCTCCAGTGATCCAAATTGTGTATTTTCCGAGTTCACATTCATTAACAAGACAAACATACTGATTCTAGTGTTCGATGCAACATGGAGAAGCAAACTGCCTTCTGTTTAAATGCAATCTTCTGTCTAGTCCGTAAAATCTCAATATCAATAAGAAAGAGTCTGTTTTACTTCAGCATTTTCTAGAAGTTTAGACGAGTTTCTATTTCAGTTCGCGGTATCGCGTGTCGTTCTCTCAAGCGAGGATACATTTTGTCTAGGACGAAATTGCTCAAGTGATCATTGTTATTAAAAATTTTAGTTCTGTCTCGAGATTCATCTAGTTATCTGTCATGAAAAAAAATATTGTTAATAAGTATTGAATAATTATGCACAATCAAAGTTTTCATCTTTATCAGTTACTGATTTGAATTCGTAATCCTTGTAAACTATAGCCCTGATTAAGAATTCGTCCCGTTTATTCAACGGATGAACTTTCACTTGAAAATATATATTTATCTTGAAAATACTTTTGGTAGAGGGGAGAGAATGAACGAGAGTTCGTCCTGGACAATGATTTCAGTGATATTCAGATTTTCGCACGGCAAGGTGACAATCTGTCGTCATTTTGATAATCACAATACTTTCAAGTCATTCCTTTAGAAAAGGGCAATGCCTGTACACATGAGAGCGTTCTCGCCGTTCAAGTCGAAAAAACTGCTGTGGGACCCACCTAAAAGGACTGTCCACTCTCCATAATACTGCTCTAATGCCTTAGCAACTCAAATTAAACAGTGCGAATATTAAACACGAACTGTTTACAGTTTGTTTGATTCAAAGACGGAAGAATGAATCAGAACAATCAATCAGTCTCAAAACATTCACTTAACGACTACTGGCGCGATAGAAACTGTTTATGATGTTCTATTACATATTACAAGTGCAGCTGACGATCGAAGTGAACATGCTTTTAGGCCAACTAGAAAGTCGCAGGCCATGAAATATATGGTTTTTATTTGCTTTATTTATTTATTTCTCGGATAAATTAGTCTATCCTTAGCTACTCTTGTAAATCCGAGGTGAAATAAAGGTGATGTATGTATGGATATGCTTGATCAGCATTTCGCATGGAAAACAATACTACGGAGTTTACGACACCACGACGGCGACGCAAAGGACAACGTCGATTAAAAAACGAGTTATATTTTACCTTACGAAGCTCGCAATACTCTGAAGTCATTCATTTTGTCTATCACTGTCAAAACTATCGCAAAACTAAATCCGGAACACAGCGATAAATTTGAAATAAAGATTTAAAAAAGTAGCCGTCGCGGTTAACGTTCTCCAGACAACGCTAAATTAAGTCATTTCACGTTGTTGTTTTGCAGAGGACGGCAAAGAGATGTACAAAGATTTATAACGCACGTGCACAGCTATTGTTCTGCTCATTAAACCTTTTGTTTAGCGACGTTCCCGTTGCCGTTGCCGTCGTGGTTTCCTAAACTCTGTTACAAACGAAACGCGAACAAAGAAGTTTGTTAGTTTTTGCAGCCAAAAATTGAATCAAATATGGAATGATACACGCACTGGGCCGCTAATAACATTATATCATAAAGAAATGTTCCTGGCCATTTCAGTAGAGATTATGAGAAGGTTTTTTCATAATAATTGAGACGGAGAGGGTATTAATGATACTGAATGATTAAATTATCTTTTACTTAAACTTCTGTTTCCTTTATTTGGATCAAGAATGAAAAACTAAGCAAGTACTAACTCATACAACAATGTTTTTTCTGTTAGTGAATACAATTTCTAAGCTCGAGTTTTGAAAAACCAAAGTTTTAAAAACTGAACTTGAAGGAAATCAATTTTATTGTTTTTTCACTGTCATTAGATTATGTTTAGCTTTGCACATATTAACAACTCTCGCAAAGCATCAAAAATAGAAGGCCTCGTCCAATTGGACCTTTAAAACTAAACACAGCGTTTTAGCAAATAACATTGCCCGTTAGAAAAAAACAATTTTGATTTATTTTTAATTCTTTACACCCTGCGTCCCAAACTTGTTTTAACGAGAACTTCTTTACATAAAGAAGAGAAAAAAAGTTTTGTTCTCTGTGAAAATCATTTTTCTTCCAGGTTCCTAAAGCGGCAGTATCTGAAGCATTCAGGAAGTTCACGATGTAAGCTTGCATTCTGTTCTGATTTCCTTTTTCAGTACTTTTGCTCGTTTTGGTGTTAAACCTCATTTTTTTTCCCCTCTCATGTATTTTAGTTTCTTGCTGTTTCTGCTCAGACAGCCAAGGTGCCACGCTCTGGTACTTCAAAGGTAATTGATTCAGTTAGATACGTTTAATGTTCAGATGTTGCGATTAAAATGTCTTTATAGTTTTAGAGAAAATAGAAATTGTTAAATGAGGGACGTCCGCGGCCTATTAGAACAAAAAAACCGCGCAAAAAAATCACCCAAACGCTGCAAAACCCATGAATAAATTTCGTCCAAAATCGAAATAAAACACTCACTGACATAGCTTTGTTAGGCTTCAAAAATCTCTCTTTTCTGTTATTCAATTTTCACGCGTCTAAACTAAATATTTGCTTACATTTTTGTCTAGCTAAAAATTTGTCTTTAGGTATAATGAAAATAGACATTGTTAAATGTTCCGCCTGACGAATAAAACAGACAGAGAGAAACTAAATACTTGGTCAAATGCCCACATTAAAATAATCAATTTTTGTTTCACGTTTGAAATCATTTTTCACCGGCTGAAAACCAAGGTGTTAACTTCAAGATGGCTAAATTCTCAGAAAAGACCTTTTCAGTAGTTGTTTCAGTGTGCCCTGAAAATAAATTTACGACCAAAATGTGTTACATGTAGTAGCTTTATTTCGAGTATTCTAAATAAAAAATTAAATTTGAGACCTCAAAAAAATAAAACTGAGAACACAAACAATCATAAGGCTAAGTTGTCCTTTGCTTACAAAACAGTAGAATCAAATGCGAATGATTTCCACAGAATGAGATCAGTGGACTGAGATAATGATCCTGTTTTTAAAGTCATACTTTTTTAATTTTGCTTTTGTTTTTGATGGTTCTAGTTTAATATTCCTTGGTCTTTGGTTATATCGAAAATCTCAAAAGCAGCGTGAAGCATATCAGTGTAAGAATTGGACAGGCTAAGTGTGCTTGATCTGGTTTTAAGACTGACAATATTTTTACACAGGCGAGGAAGTGATATGATCTAAGAAACTTAAGTTTGCACGTAATTTGGCGCATGTCATGATCATTTCATCAGCAGTAAGGAAACTTAAACGTGGCAAACAATACAAGAATGGAAGGCTTATTTCTATTGGATAACATCATAACTAAACATTAAAAAAGTGTTTTGACCAAGAGCATCACGTGTTAGAATTTACCATGCGTGTTTGGCAGACTTGTTCTGGCAAGATGTTTAATAAAGCAAGGATGGAAGAACTAGTATGCGGCCCTAGCCTAACTGGACGATACAAGAAGCTGGGAATTTTAAGTTTTCATTGTCGCTCGTTTTTAAAGTACATCTCACACACACTTTTCTTTTCGTTCAGTTCGTTTCTACCTTTTAGTCTAGCTTAGTCTGATAAGTTTAGTTTTCTTATTCAACTGAGTTCAGTGCTATAATCATAGTTACTTAATTACTTTTTCTCGGATGCAGGGAAACACTTGAAAACTCATTTTCTGCGGTGAGAGTCCTTTCGTATGAATTGCTTTTGGTGCAAATTCACAACTTAGGTTATAGCCAGTTCAAGAACTTTTAAGCTAGCGTATAGTATTTCCTTTCTGAGTCAAACTAGAGGAACTTCTCGTTTGTGTGAAGATGATATCTCAAAACGCATGTTAAGTTTCTGTCGTGGGTTATTTTTTGTCACGAACTTAACCTGAGTCCCAAGTGAAAAGAAAGAAAAAACAAACAAATCTAAACGTGAAAAATTCAAGTCCAACAGTTGTTTATCTATACTTAATAACCGGGAAAGGCGGAGCAGGGGTAGCTTGAGGACTTTAGAACCCTCTCCCAATTTCAAGCCCAAAAAATACAATTTTACGAATATCTCCAATTAGTATATACACACTCAGTGATCTTGGTGTTTTAAGCAATCTGATTGGTTCGCTATCTCTGGCTAATGAGCATTATTCACACCCCCTACCGAGTGAATAATGCGTAAGCCAAACAAAAATAAAGCATACTTTTGAATAAAGCATACTTTTGATTCACACTGATTTGAACGGTGTCTAAGGACCATTATTCTAGACTGTCACGAGGTTTTTTCGAATATTAACTATAGATTTTCCATGTTCAAAGACTCTGTAAATGGTTTCGCGAATTCGCGCATGCTTTGTACCGCTTGCACGTTTTCCACGCATGAATTGAGAGGTCAATTAAATCGATTTTTTAATGGTTTCCTTCTGAAAATGTTGTTGAGATCACTTCCTGTGATATATACTAAAACAATTATTCTTCTCAATCTCGGTGAATAGTGGCAGAATATTTAATTCTGCCACTATTCACTCTCGATTTCAAAGAATAATTGTTAATTATTTTATCTCCCGCCATCCTTGATTAAATTTACAGCTTTGGCATCAAAATCAAAAGTCTGGCATGGACTCAAAAGCTTCGAAAATACATTTCGTTTTTTTTTTTTATTTTAAGTAGATTTAATTTAAAAACTCTGAGTTTTCACCGAAGTTGGCGAAATATAGCTGAATTTGTACATTGCTGATTTGTAACGGTAAAATTAACTTAAAACAGAGCAAAATTGATATGAAAAGCAATAACTTCCCGGAAAATAAACAGATAAATTCAGAGGGTTAAAGAAAGGCTCAACAAAACTATCAGAACTCGAAACTTATGAAACCTTGAGATATTCACACCAACGTCGAACGACTTTGTCCTGCCAGTAATTAACATTGCTCCTTTCCACGGAGTGTTTTACCACCAAAGTCCAGATTTAAAGTGGCATGGATTCCAACGAGTAAATTGTTTTTCGTTCCTTTTCCGCCTTGCTAATGCTAAATTTGCAAATTATCATACCACCTTGCCCAGTTCCGTCTTCAAAGGAAAGTAAATTTAACATAAGAGCCCATTTTAATTGGTCGATTAAGAAAAATGTTAAGAAATAAGGCAGCAAGTCTGTTTTATTAAACTTTCGAACGTGTATAAACACGGTTATCAAGAAAACAAAGAAAAGAAAATATAAAATGAAAACGTTCATGCCCACTGGTCTATTTCTAAGGCCCCATATCCAGGCCAATAAGACTGCTGCGTCTTATTTTTGCATTCAGTTACAAGTAAATATAGGCAAAACATATTTTCACGTGGAACTTGCTCGCTCTAGGAAGACAAAACGTTCGCTGATCATCATCTTTTCTCTTCAGTTGACAGCTAAGAAGAACAATCAGGATACTTTGCGGCCAACTGTTTTCCTGATTCTAAAATCAAGAAAATTGTAAATTAGGTGTAATTCAGTGCTAAGTTCTGATTATTATAGATATGAAATATTTGATTATCAGGCCATGATAAACCGCGCTATTAGATATAGCGCACTGGTAATGGCCATATTTTAATTACTGTTGTGCCATATGGGGTAATATCAATAAGGGACTAGCAGACAAACTTAAAAAGCTGCATGAATAGGGCTGCTAGAATTCTCACACTTTTCTAACTATGATGTTCGCTCAAGTGTTTTGTTGGATGAGCTTGGCTGGGAAAGGCTAGAATATGTAAGACTTAAACAGTTGGCTGTGGCAATGTATAAAATCCATAATAATCTTTCCCCAGCGTATCTGAGGCGGATCTTTACCAACACCTCAAATGTACATTCACACAATCTCAGAAATTCTGAGATAAATTATTATGTCCCCAGACCCAGAACTGAGTCTGCAAAAGGGAGCCTACACTACAGAGGATCTGTTCTGTGGAACAAGATTCCCTCAGAGATTAGAAAACTGCCTAGTTTAAATGTTTTTAAAACTTCATTTCATGGGAAAGATTTTTCTAATACACCTTGACCCATTGTAACTCTTATTATTCATAATGTAAGTTTTTGTATTTTTAGCATTATAGTCAATAGTTCCTTAGAGTATTTTAGTCTAGTTTTAAACACGATTCCTAGGAAGACCATGTAAAATGATACGATTTCGTGTATAAATAAAGATTGATGATGATGATGAAATATCAGAACTCTGAAACTTGAAATCAGAATTTAGAAATCAGAAATCTGAAACCAGAAATCAGAAATCAGAAATCGGAAAATCGCAATCCCTGAAAATCTGAAATCCACAACTGAGAAGCCAGAAATCAAAAGCTTGATTTCCGAAATGCCACTTGTCATATCCAGTTCTGACAAATCCACGGTTTATCCCCAGTTGGCGATGTCATTATTTCGAATATCGAAATCAGTAAAATCGTCTCAAATTTCCCGCTCGCGAGGTGGGTAGAGAGATTGTAATGTTACTTCCGGTATCGTTTTACTAGCGGGGG
>JAHPZR010024935.1:0-7500 GCA_019787425.1 Platygyra sinensis
TTCACTAAAGTCAGAAAATTTAAAAAGATCAACAAATGGCATAGTGCCTGGACCTTTGACGACAAAATTTTAGTCAGGAAGTCTCCAGGCGATCAAGTATATAGAGTATATGAAGTCGAAGATTTGGATAATATTCGTTAGATCATAATCAAATATTTTTCTTTCCTACCCTCTCCCACATGTAATATAACATTATTTAAACGCTCCCTTTCAAAACCCTCGCTTCCCTTTCGCTTCTTTAATTAATTATTTAAATTTTGGCGGAGAGTTTTGTAGGAGGGTTTTGTACATGTCTCTTTTCAACATGCCTTTAAAAAAAGGCACTTATTCCCTTCTATACAATAAGCTGCTTCGCAGTTTAATTAGTGTTTGCTTTATGTTTAAAAGTGTTAGTTGCCATACACTTTTTGTACTCATTGTGATTTGTATCCGCCTTACTCAACCTATTGTAAATTGTAGTCAGCGCACCATCTGCACAAAAATTTTCATCGCAAGGCTAAACGCTATCGAACGTTGCAAGCTGTGGTTCATGAATTGCGTTAGAAAGAAATTTATAAGTCGAGTGTGTATATGACCATAAATGCTGTTTCCCTTAATGCAAGAGGCCTCAACAAATCTATCAAAAGAAGAAAACTTTTCCGGCGGCTTCATATTAGAAAATTTGATGTAATTTTTTTGCAAGAAACGTACAGTGATGCTAGCTCGGAAAATTTTTGGCGTGCTGAATGGGGAGGCGACATTTTCTTTGCGCACGGCTCAAAACATAGCAGTGGGGTTATGATTCTTTTCAGACCCTCGCTAAGTAAAGAGGTGACGAATGTTACTGCGGATAAAAACGGCAGATTTATTATTGTAAACACTACCGCCAATGAAAAACCAGCAAATTTCATTTTATCAGAAAATAACCGATTCTATTCGTGGCCACCAAATTGACAAACTTATTGGTGGAGATTTTAACTGCCCACTGTCCGCTTCCGATAAATTTGGAGGTAAAGACATTAAATTCAAAAAGAGTGTAATACATTCGATCGACGAACTCCGTCGCAACTATGACCTAGTCGATCCCTAGCGAGAGCAACATCCACATGTTACGCAGTTTACGTGGAGAAATAGCTCCGGGAAAATCAAATGTAAGCTAGATTTCTGCATGGCTCATCTCGAAGCATCTATTATGCCGCGTGGCGAACACCGACATTTCCGCCTATCATGATTCAGATCACTCTCCATCTCGATCAAGCCTGAAGACAAACAAGAGAAAAGAGGCCCTGGCCACTGGAAATTTAATAATTCACTCGTAGAAAATTAAGATTTTGTCACAAAATGAGCTTCATCATCAAACACGCCGCCCAGAAACACAAAGATGTTGCTGACAAAAGGTTATTTTGGGAAATGCTGAAAATGAAGATCCGGATATTTGCAATTCGTTGCAAAAAAGAAAGCCAACACTGAAAGAAGTACGGAATTGAACCTCCACAGCTAGAACAAAGAGCAAGCCTGAAAGAGGACAACCCTGTCTAACACCCCTTTGGAGAGAAAAAAATTCTGAAGAGTAGCCATTATTTACAACACAGCTAGAAATGTTGGTGTAAAACGTTTTGATCCAGTTGAGGAAACTTGGACCAAAATTCATAGTGTTAAGTACTTTAAAGAGAAAGTCCCATTCTAAAGAATCAAAGGCTTTTTCAAAGTCAAGGAAAAGTATCATTCGGTCCTTGTTTTCATGTTGTTCGATTATGTCCAAAATTAGGCGAATATTTTCACCAATAAATCTACTTTTGATGTACCCAGTTTGATCACCGTCTATCAAGTACGGCAGTACTCAGTCTCTAACCGTTTTGCAATACATTTGGTTGCTAGTTTGTAGTCTGTGTTTAAAAGAGAGATGGGGCGCCAATTTTTCAACAGAAGAGGATCTTTATTCTTTTTTGGGATCAAGGAGATAATTCCTTGTCTCTGAGAGATAGAAAGTTCGCCTAGTAAGGCGCTGTGATTGAGGCAGTCTATCAAAGGGCGAGAGATATCGGTCCAGAAACGAAGGTAAAATTCTGCTGTTAAACCATCTGTGCCCGGAGTCTTGTTAGGTTGAAACGTTTTCAACGCGGCAAGGCATTCCTCTGCGGTTATCAGACCTTCGCAAAGGTCTTGCTTTGTGCTGTAGAGTTTTGGTAAGGATTCACAATCGAAGAAGGCGGAGAAGCGCTCAGCTGAAAGCTGGCTTTGAGAGGTGCAAAGCTGATTGTAAAAATTTTTCATGACGGTTAATATAGTTTTTGGATCCTCTACTGTGCTACCGTCAGGTGCCTTCAGCTTTGTTATATGTTTCTTTTCATAACTTCTTTTTTCCAACTTTAAAAAGTATTTGTTGCATTTTTCTCCTAATTCATACCATCTAGCGCTACTCCGGATAATAGACCCTTTAGTTTTTTGCACGGCAATTTCATCTATTTCGATCCTGAGTTTTCTAGCCTTGTTTACAAGGGAGCTATTTTCTGGAGTTTCGTCGATACGTGAGTTGATTTTCTCTAGCTTTTGGAGGAGGTTCAATTCCGTACTTCTTTCAGTGTTGGCTTTCTTTTTTGCAACGAATTGCAAATATCCGGATCTTCATTTTCAGCATTTCCCAAAATAACCTTTTGTCAGCAACATCTTTGTGTTTCTGGGCGGCGTGTTTGATGATGAAGCTCATTTTGTGACAAAATCTTAATTTTCTACGAGTGAATTATTAAATTTCCAGTGGCCAGGGCCTCTTTTCTCTTGTTTGTCTTCAGGCTTGATCGAGATGGAGAGTGATCTGAATCATGATAGGCGGAAATGTCGGTGTTCGCCACGCGGCATAATAGATGCTTCGAGATGAGCCATGCAGAAATCTAGCTTACATTTGATTTTCCCGGAGCTATTTCTCCACGTAAACTGCGTAACATGTGGATGTTGCTCTCGCTAGGGATCGACTAGGTCATAGTTGCGACGGAGTTCGTCGATCGAATGTATTACACTCTTTTTGAATTTAATGTCTTTACCTCCAAATTTATCGGAAGCGGACAGTGGGCAGTTAAAATCTCCACCAATAAGAATTTGTCAATTTGGTGGCCACGAATAGAATCGGTTATCTTCTGATAAAATGAAATTTGCTGGTTGTTTTGCATTTGGCGGTAGTGTTTACAATAATAAATCTGCCGTTTTTATCCGCAGTAACATTCGTCACCTCTTTACTTAGCGAGGGTCTGAAAAGAATCATAACCCCACTGCTATGTTTTGAGCCGTGCGCAAAGAAAATGTCGCCTCCCCATTCAGCACGCCAAAAATTTTCCGAGCTAGCATCACTGTACGTTTCCGATAAATTTGGAGGTAAAGACATTAAATTCAAAAGAGTGTAATACATTCGATCGACGAACTCCGTCGCAACTATGACCTAGTCGATCCCTAGCGAGAGCAACATCCACATGTTACGCAGTTTACGTGGAGAAATAGCTCCGGGAAAATCAAATGTAAGCTAGATTTCTGCATGGCTCATCTCGAAGCATCTATTATGCCGCGTGGCGAACACCGACATTTCCGCCTATCATGATTCAGATCACTCTCCATCTCGATCAAGCCTGAAGACAAACAAGAGAAAAGAGGCCCTGGCCACTGGAAATTTAATAATTCACTCGTAGAAAATTAAGATTTTGTCACAAAATGAGCTTCATCATCAAACACGCCGCCCAGAAACACAAAGATGTTGCTGACAAAAGGTTATTTTGGGAAATGCTGAAAATGAAGATCCGGATATTTGCAATTCGTTGCAAAAAAGAAAGCCAACACTGAAAGAAGTACGGAATTGAACCTCCTCCAAAAGCTAGAGAAAATCAACTCACGTATCGACGAAACTCCAGAAAATAGCTCCCTTGTAAACAAGGCTAGAAAACTCAGGATCGAAATAGATGAAATTGCCGTGCAAAAAACTAAAGGGTCTATTATCCGGAGTAGCGCTAGATGGTATGAATTAGGAGAAAAATGCAACAAATACTTTTTAAAGTTGGAAAAAAGAAGTTATGAAAAGAAACATATAACAAAGCTGAAGGCACCTGACGGTAGCACAGTAGAGGATCCAAAAACTATATTAACCGTCATGAAAAATTTTTACAATCAGCTTTGCACCTCTCAAAGCCAGCTTTCAGCTGAGCGCTTCTCCGCCTTCTTCGATTGTGAATCCTTACCAAAACTCTACAGCACAAAGCAAGACCTTTGCGAAGGTCTGATAACCGCAGAGGAATGCCTTGCCGCGTTGAAAACGTTTCAACCTAACAAGACTCCGGGCACAGATGGTTTAACAGCAGAATTTTACCTTCGTTTCTGGACCGATATCTCTCGCCCTTTGATAGACTGCCTCAATCACAGCGCCTTACTAGGCGAACTTTCTATCTCTCAGAGACAAGGAATTATCTCCTTGATCCCAAAAAAGAATAAAGATCCTCTTCTGTTGAAAAATTGGCGCCCCATCTCTCTTTTAAACACAGACTACAAACTAGCAACCAAATGTATTGCAAAACGGTTAGAGACTGAGTACTGCCGTACTTGATAGACGGTGATCAAACTGGGTACATCAAAAGTAGATTTATTGGTGAAAATATTCGCCTAATTTTGGACATAATCGAACAACATGAAAACAAGGACCGAATGATACTTTTCCTTGACTTTGAAAAAGCCTTTGATTCTTTAGAATGGGACTTTCTCTTTAAAGTACTTAACACTATGAATTTTGGTCCAAGTTTCCTCAACTGGATCAAAACGTTTTACACCAACATTTCTAGCTGTGTTGTAAATAATGGCTACTCTTCAGAATTTTTTTCTCTCCAAAGGGGTGTTAGACAGGGTTGTCCTCTTTCAGGCTTGCTCTTTGTTCTAGCTGTGGAGGTTCAATTCCGTACTTCTTTCAGTGTTGGCTTTCTTTTTTGCAACGAATTGCAAATATCCGGATCTTCATTTTCAGCATTTCCCAAAATAACCTTTTGTCAGCAACATCTTTGTGTTTCTGGGCGGCGTGTTTGATGATGAAGCTCATTTTGTGACAAAATCTTAATTTTCTACGAGTGAATTATTAAATTTCCAGTGGCCAGGGCCTCTTTTCTCTTGTTTGTCTTCAGGCTTGATCGAGATGGAGAGTGATCTGAATCATGATAGGCGGAAATGTCGGTGTTCGCCACGCGGCATAATAGATGCTTCGAGATGAGCCATGCAGAAATCTAGCTTACATTTGATTTTCCCGGAGCTATTTCTCCACGTAAACTGCGTAACATGTGGATGTTGCTCTCGCTAGGGATCGACTAGGTCATAGTTGCGACGGAGTTCGTCGATCGAATGTATTACACTCTTTTTGAATTTAATGTCTTTACCTCCAAATTTATCGGAAGCGGACAGTGGGCAGTTAAAATCTCCACCAATAAGTTTGTCAATTTGGTGGCCACGAATAGAATCGGTTATTTTCTGATAAAATGAAATTTGCTGGTTTTTCATTGGCGGTAGTGTTTACAATAATAAATCTGCCGTTTTTATCCGCAGTAACATTCGTCACCTCTTTACTTAGCGAGGGTCTGAAAAGAATCATAACCCCACTGCTATGTTTTGAGCCGTGCGCAAAGAAAATGTCGCCTCCCCATTCAGCACGCCAAAAATTTTCCGAGCTAGCATCACTGTACGTTTCTTGCAAAAAAATTACATCAAATTTTCTAATATGAAGCCGCCGGAAAAGTTTTCTTCTTTTGATAGATTTGTTGAGGCCTCTTGCATTAAGGGAAACAGCATTTATGGTCATATACACACTCGACTTATAAATTTCTTTCTAACGCAATTCATGAACCACAGCTTGCAACGTTCGATAGCGTTTAGCCTTGCGATGAAAATTTTTGTGCAGATGGTGCGCTGACTACAATTTACAATAGGTTGAGTAAGGCGGATACAAATCACAATGAGTACAAAAAGTGTATGGCAACTAACACTTTTAAACATAAAGCAAACACTAATTAAACTGCGAAGCAGCTTATTGTATAGAAGGGAATAAGTGCCTTTTTTTAAAGGCATGTTGAAAAGAGACATGTACAAAACCCTCCTACAAAACTCTCCGCCAAAATTTAAATAATTAATTAAAGAAGCGAAAGGGAAGCGAGGGTTTTGAAAGGGAGCGTTTAAATAATGTTATATTACATGTGGGAGAGGGTAGGAAAGAAAAATATTTGATTATGATCTAACGAATATTATCCAAATCTTCGACTTCATATACTCTATATACTTGATCGCCTGGAGACTTCCTGACTAAAATTTTGTCGTCAAAGGTCCAGGCACTATGCCATTTGTTGATCTTTTTAAATTTTCTGACTTTAGTGAACAGAAGACGTCAAAATGTGGCAAGAACATCAGTGACACACTCGGCTATCGCCCAGTGTGCCACTTTTTTTGTTCTTACCAGATTTTGACGTCATCTGTGATCTATTACTGAACAGACGCACGGCAACATGGAATCTATTTGTTAAAGAGATCCATGCTGAGGTCATTGATTACAGTTTTGCTCATTTGCATAAGGAAAATTCTAGATATAATTTGACTCCCGGCAGGTAAAAAGCTAGCAAATCTTAATACATCATGGTGAAGTTTTAAGTTCGTTGGGTGTAATATTCAAGGAGATATTGTCCTTCAAAAACAGCAAAAAACCTAGGTGGCCAAAGTGCTAATGGTCTCAAATATTCTTTGTAAATTTTGAATTTTTAAATAAGTGTCGCACAAAATGCATTCAATAACATTAGGCTCATATTCATTGGCAGAGTTAATCGTACTGTAACCTTTCAATATTCAGAACTGATGGACTTGTAGCTCCATCAGAAACCGAATTGCTTATGCTAATGAGGCAAAAAGGGTCCCCTATTCTGTCATTGAATGTGCACTTCAAATCCATGAGCTGGACTGCGAAGCTCGTGGTATTTCGCGCTATTTTTTTCTTTCTTTTTGCGGGTGAACTCTAGTAAGAATTTTCGCAGGCCGGGAAAGCACGTGTGCGCGAAGACGGGGGCAGCCACTCATATCCATGCTATTATTCTCAATCTGGAACAGAGAAATTACTTACAATCTTGGATAAGGCTGGTATCCAGATGTGCTCTGATAAATGACGATATGCTTAATTTCATATAGGCTTGAAATTAAAAGATATCTGTTTAACCCTTCGAGCGATTAGAGTTAAAATGTTTTAATATGTTAACATGCAGCAGCAATAGACTGTAATGTAAGTACTCGACTAAAATATGTGAAAAATTCTGTGTTTTCAGTGGCAACTTTCCCCTGTATTCCCTAGAAAAATGCGTACACTTTCCAAAAACAAACCAAAATATTGAGCCGTTTAAAGAACTGAAAAGTAAACTTTATCAGCTGTTTGATCGCTTTTTTCAAGTGTACATCACACACTAAATACACTGCAAAGTCGTGAACGAAGATCCTGCTTGATTGAACGTTGGATCACCACTATTTCTGGTTTCG
>JAHPZR010024935.1:10000-25000 GCA_019787425.1 Platygyra sinensis
TACCGTTTGCACTATGATCCGTCACGAAAAGGGAGCTTTTCGCAAACACTCTTCCAAACCCGGAAGGAATTTGAAAACGCAGGCGTTTCGTTAAAAACGATGCTTTCATTTCCAAAACGATGGCGACATGACGAATAATCATGGAATTTCCTTGACCGAGTTTTCCTCAAACACAAATCCAAAATAAGCGGTGATTGTTGCGTTCAGTTTAAATTCTTCTTTGGACGGAAAAAAAAGAAAAAATTGATGGCTTTTCAGAGGGAAACCTCCGCGATCCGTTTTTAAATTCCTCCAGCGAAGTGTGTAGTAGTTCTTACTCGAAATTCCATACATTCATGAGTTCACCTGTGCAACTAGCTAGAGAAGCCGCAGTCCTTTCATTTCGTGCCGAACGTGGGCACTTCAAGTCAGTTTACATGCAAGCAATTTTCACAGTCACGTTTTGATGTTTCTAAAACGCGCAGTTTCGTTGAAGATATCTGATGTTAAGGGAAATACCGTTTTGAAATTAAAAAATCCAATCAAGTGGCTTATTCATTATAAATAAACAAAATTCTCGTGGTAAATTAAAACAACAGCGTGGCCATGATATGGTCACGTCGTCAGTTTTTTAAACTGCGTGCGTCATGAAAACTAGCACCGGGATGATGGAAAAGTAAACCTAATGATAAATTAACGATTAATACTGAGACAATTAGTGGAGGATGTTTTTTAGTCGCAAAATATCACGATTTGTCAAAGGCAACTCCTTAATGTCACCTTGTTCAAATTTAGACTGCATGATTCATTGAAGAAAGGCATGATCATTTTTCCTTGCCTGACAGCTTTGCACGTAAGTTTAAATTCCTGAGTGCCGGCTAACCCAGGATTAAAAGTCAAACGAAGTATAAATTTTTCTAGTATACAAATATTTTTCACTGCTCATATTTTGTGTAGTTTAACATTACTCAAGCTCAAAATTAAAGGACAACAGAAAACTTAACTGAAAAGCTAGAACACTAAACTCAAAATTATCGATAATCCAGTCTGAATTTATGCAGATTGGCAGACAGACTTTTTTGCTACAGCCTTCACTTGTTTCAGTGTCGAGAAAATATCAATTTTCGATCCTGTTTGCTCAAGTTGTTTATCGTGTTGTTTAGTGTATGTTGCCAGGACAATCTTTACCACGTTATTTATCAATTCAGTCCAAGAATCGAACGAAGCTAAGCTAATAGGGAGTGGGACTTTTAAAACGTCTGGCAGGAAAATGAAGGTTTCACTCTCAAAACGCATCAAATGTTTCCCGTTCACACTACACCAGAGGAGTTTAAAAACGCAACAATCACCCCAGCCATTTTGGATTTGTGTTGAGTAACACTCGGTCGGGAAAATCACCTGATTATCGTGACGTCACAGGTTTGAAGACCGTTTTCGAAAATCTCCATTTTCGTGGCGGATTGTAGTGTGGATGGCAAACCTGACGGTAGAAATAAAGCTGCGTTTTCTGGTTAGTTTCTCCGGCGTAGCAGTGTAAATGCTGCCAATTCCTTCGAATTTGAATCCGGCAAGGCGACAGAAAGTTACACAGGAAATTAACTTGATCTTAATCTTGAATAAAGCAAAATGCAGGGACAACCACTATTGTTTTACAAATTACGCGGGAAACCACAAATGAAGCCGCTAGCGATGAATAAAATCACGTACGAAAACTTAACTGAAAGAACACGAAACAATCTTAATCAAATAAAACAGCGATTAATAGACTAAAGAGTAGCCGAAGTCTACCTGACTGCACAGATACAGTTCGCAAAGTGAAGTAAAAGCCATTTACATGCAAACAGGTGATTTACCCCTTGTGTTGACTTACACTTTGTCAAATTAAAAAAAAGAAACGCGCCTTTTTAGCGAATAAATCTCTCTTTTCACGCGTATGAAATAGCGCAGCGAAACTTCCTCCGCCAGTAAAACGTCTAAAACGAACTGAGCTACGATTTCAGTAGTGAAACAGCTTTCGCTTCGTTAGGGAATGTTTATTTTATCTATCGGGCTATCAACTCCTTTGACCTTTCTTTTTGGTGCACTGTTTCTGATGCGGTTGGTTGATTTGTGTGAAGATTTTTCATCAGTGAGCTTTAACTTTAACTGAAATCTGAAAAACTGAAAAGCTTTAACTGAATTGAAATCGATTGCGTGAACGGTGAAAAAAAAGGATATTGCCCTTCCAACACACTCGTGACTGTTATTTTTTATCGAGCGGACAACTTGAAAAACAACATAAAAATCTCAAACTACAATTTACTTGCGGGTAAAAACAGTCGGCTCTTGACAATATGATCGATCTGCGTTTGATTCAGTCATACTGTGCGGACAATGAGAAATCAATGCATTTGTAATTTTATAATTTTAAAAGCCATATCCCGTGCCGTAGAAAAGATTAAACTACTCCGATAACAGTTGACCTTCATTGTCCGGCTGTTTGTACAAGTTTTCAAAGCGGTCTTTCTTCATTTCTTAGTAAATTTCAGCTAATTTCAGCTTTTGTTACGTTGGGAACCCCAAAGCAAAGGAAAAAATCTCGAGCTCGGTCATGTCGCTGGAGTACGAAGTTTGCCTCAAACCCATTGAAGGAAATTCCACAATTTAATATTTTCAAGCGAATAATACCTCTTTTTAATAACTAAAACATCTTAAGACTTCGGATTATTTCAAAGCTCAACAGGCACTGATGACAAATAGACAGAAAATTAAATAAATGAGCCCCTGTAACTCAACAAGATAGCCCTTGCAATTAATTACTCTTTCAAAAAAAAATTTCCCCATTCTTAAACAGTGTTTTTAAATAGTTAAGTTCAATTAGCCGATCTACATATACAGAGCTTTCCAGAAGCTTTAATTTCCCTAAAATATCCGCGAGGCAGAAAATTTGAGATACCAAACCAACTATACTAGTAATTACTAGCTGGTCTGATACGAAACGAAAGTCAGTTCTGCGTTGACAAATTGCTGTGGACCTGCAAGGTGAATCAAACCAACCGCGTATTGTCAGAAAGAATGAACAAAAGTACTTTTCAAACAAACATGTCGTCAGGTATTTTAACAAAGATTGAGATGGATCTTTTAATTAATGAAGTCATGATTCGCGAAAAACAAACCAAACATTCCAATCAAGATATTAAAATGAAGATTCGTGCTTTTAAAAAGAAAGCGATGGGTGGCTTATATGTAAAGCCGTGCAAATTACTTGCAGCGATGACACTGCATTTACAGGCTCTAAGTTAACTCTGAAGCTAACTCAGCGCTTTATGTAAATGCAGAGGAAATGTTTTGTCTAGATATGGTTTTTGTCTTTCAATTGTGCATGTGTGATAATTTCATCCGATTAACACTCGCGCACAGATTTGCTGTCTCCGAATCAACTCTTGCAAATAGTCAGTTAAAATGTACTTAATCCCGCAGTGTTTTGTGTTTGTTTAGAGAATAGTTTCTTTTTCTTCGCACAACTTGGGGTAGAACAGCTCTGTTCCGGCATTTTGTTTGGAGAGTGCATGTTCCTGTTGCTTTTCAGACATGACTCCTTTCTCTCCAGCAGTGTCGAGCTCCATGCAAAGTCTGTTTAATAAAGCTTCGGTTTCGCTGAGCCAGAACAAAGTGTCTCTTTCTGACAAGACCTGGGACAGATCTGGACTAGAAGAGGTGCTATCATACAAAGATTTATGAGTATCAGGCTTGGCAGAGCTGTTGTTGTGTACAATGTTATCATGGCTTCGCTGCCAAGGTTTGTCCACGGGAGTGTGAAAAGCAGCATTTTTCGGTGATTTTTTTCTCTCCATTAAGTCTTTATTAAGTGGTTTGGAGACAACTCCGTGCCTCAGTTGTATTCCCGAACGTTTAATTCCATTAGCAATGGCGTTGTCGTTACGATCGAGATTAGCACCTCCTTTCAGTTCATTGAAGCGCGCGCTGTTTTCTTTCACACCACAGGCCGAGTCTAACGTGGAAGTTTGACTCCTGAAAGAGTCTTGGTGAGAGCGAAAATTTGCCGCGAACATTGTTTCGCTTCTTTTAGCCTTTCTTTCCTGATTCCTTTGCTGCGCTTTGCTGCATTGACACTTGACAATTGATAGGAAACCGCGGCGAAAATTTCTATTGCAAACGCCGTAGATAATCGCATTCAACACAGAGTTTGCGTATGTAAATCCTAGGCACACGAAAACTATAACTTCTTGATTCCGTTTGAAACCTTTGGTGTGGCTAGCATACTCATAGCTAAGCCACAATAGTTGGTGAGGCATCATAAAAATCAGAAAAATAACAACAATAACCAGGAACATTTTCGCGGTCTTCTCATTCAGCCTTTTCCTCTTTTGAAGTGAACTCACTGCTTTGTCCGCGGTTGTCTGCAGTAAAGCTTGCCCAGAACTGCATGTCGCGGTGCGAGATTTTTTCGTCTTGCCGACACTAAGCTCCGCAGCTTTTCCAGTGTTTTTGCAAAGTTTGAGTCCAATCCACGTGTAAACCGTTGACATGACGATCACTGGCAGCCCATACTGTAACACAAAGAGCACAACAGTGTACACCTTATCAAGGCTGTATCCATCGGGCCAGTTTTCCTCGCAAATGGCGCCTGCTGGAGATTCGTTGTGCTTCAGGATGACAACGTATGGAACAACGGCTAGAGCAGAAACAACGTGAATCGCTGCGATTATCTTCAAACACTTTCCTTTCGTTATGCGGTACTGCAAGTTAAGAGGGCAAACTATCGAAATGTACCTGTCCACTGATATGGCCACAAGAGTCAATGCAGCTGCGTTTGTGGAAAAAGTCGCCAGCGGCCAAATTATCTTGCAAAGAACTCCGCCGTAAGGCCAGTAGCCGAGTTCATACTCAGGTAAATCGAACGTAATGCTAGACACCGTGGTAATCAAGTCGCAGGCTGCTAAATTCGCTGTTAAAATCATTGGTACTGTCTTCATTTTTCGCAACAAAACAACAGTGAGAATAACTAAAGTGTTACCAGTAACACTGAACAGAAAAATAAGAACGAATACACAATATCTTGGCACACGAAGATCCACCGGGCTCGGCGTTTCGTCCGTCGCATTGAAAGCAAGTTCTGAAGACGTCCAAATTTCACCGTTGTTTTCGGTGGCCGCGTTCATTTTGCAATGAATGACTGGAATGGTAACAGCGGTGAGACTCCACGACCAAACGTTATAAGGTTCTGTTTATCTTACGACGTGAACGTAACAGTTCAGCGAGTCCAAAGGCGTGACAAGATTTGTCATCGAGAATTATATAATGCTACGCCTGAAGCGTTAAGCAGGTTTTGCTTGGGATAACGGTTATGCAAAAAGCCAGAGAGAGGTGGAAAGAGGTCTCGCGACGAAACGTGAAGGCAAAGAGATTAAAAGCAGGCCTCTCTGTCCAATATCTACAGGAAACACTTGATGAAGCGTGGATCGAGAGGAGATAAATGAAGCCAAAGATAAGAATCTTGTGTGAACCCACTCAACCGCACAAAGGAAAGGAATTTTTCACATTCTCATGTATTGAGTAAACAGTGATTATATACACCATATAACATCGATTAATAGCTTAGAATTTTTTCTTAAACAAGGCCACGTGTCTTAACAAAACATGGCGTTTGTGCTCGCACGATTCAGAAGAGAGCGCAAGAGGATTTGGCCAAAACTGCGTTGTTTCTCTGTGGCATATGCAAAGTGGTATTATGCTAGCATCAACCAGCAGATAATTGGTTATAATTGACGGCTAAATTTTATCAGTTGCTATTTCGACGCTGGCTGTTACAACGAAATGATCGTCCGATAAACTTTGTAAGTTTAGCTTAAAGAACCAGATATCTTCGTCAATGGCCGTTTCAATGTCATGTTCATTTTGGAAGCGTAGAATGATTAGCAGCCACCCGTTGACGTATATCTTACGTAAGGGTGTGCTGCAGCGGCAGCTGAAAAAATAAACTAAGATAACCTTATAAGCTGTCACGAAACCACTGTAGCAGAGAATGTTCTCTGTCAAGCATGACCTCGGCTAGCTACCCGCTCGCGTCCCGCGGGAAAGCCGATCTACTTTGTGTTGATGCACCATTAGCTTTTCAATGGATTTGTTGGTTTTCTCTCGTCTCGATCTCGGATGATTTTACAGTGACATGGCTGCACTGGAAACACTTGACACAGCTTGTTAACATAAACCGCTCACTCGCGGCTTTCAAGAGCACACCATTTCCACAGTTTGTTTTGTATCATGTATCATGTCCAAGATCGATTGCCAGCCGCTGTTCATGAAAGGAGTCCACGCTCTGAGGAGGAGGGACGAAGATAAAACAAGGGCGGCGCAAATCACGCATTTACATAGGCGTACGAGCTGGGGGTGGGGGACGAGGAGAGCAGCACCCCCCACCCCCCCTTCCCAGCTATAGAAATTACATAATATATCGGGTTCGGGCAAAGACACTTGAGAGAAAACATATTACAAAATAATGCTGCAGGCGTGAAGATTCCTACTTTCTTTGTCTTTCTGTGTTATTACACGCCCAACCGGGAGTCTGTCTGCCGTCGAGTGGTTTCGTAAGAGAGTTGGTATCTTAAGGAGGGAGGTGAACAGGTTTTCGGATCGACGGATTTGGCCGTAAAAAGCGCACGGATTGTGGAGTTTTGCGGTAAATCGAGCGCATTGGTGGATTTTTGAAAACACAGTGGATCGTGGATTAGCTTTAATTTTTGACGCGGATGCCTGATTGTGCCTGTCTTATGTTCGGATCTCGAGTCGTAAACGAAATTTAGATCATAGATCTTTCTTCACCCTTGGTCGGAATATTAATGAGCTCATCCAAATTATTTATCTTTTCGAAAGAAGCTCAAAACAGTTTCCAGCACTTTCCAAGACGTAGATTTTGATGGACCATTATTACCACTATTTATAAGTTGACGCTACAATCATGGTATCAAAAAACTACCCAGTCATTGGTGAACAAGTTGGTATTATTTTCGTGACCTAATAGGTTACCATAGCAACACTATGACCTGCTAAAACACCCTTAATTTCAGCTTTAAGCGCTTATATTTCAAAAACGGCACGGTGAAATTTTTTCTTATTGTAGAATTTTGATAAGCAGGATGAGGTGCAACTTTTGGCAAAGTTTAAGAAAATTTTGTGCATGAGGTTCAGAGCCACCTTAAATTTTCGAAAATTTAAGGTGGCTCTTGTTTTTGTGGAAGCTCTGGGTTTTTTTAAAATTTTTCTTTATTTTCTTTGGAGGTACACCCATGTTGTTTACCGTATTATTCAGTTACGTGGCTACTGAATTCATGGAAGGTTTGCAGTGTCCGCTGCAAGTCTGCTGTGATTAAAACAAGACTATCTTGAAGGACTTCTAGCAAATGGATGCCTCATGCATTTTGTTCTTTGAACGTCTCGAGACGCTCGTCTCGAATATAGGATAGTGTCTGTAACGGTCGTCCAAGCGGCCCATGTCTCTGTTGCTGATCAGCCGATCGCTGAACGAACGCCATGGCCCGGGGGAGGTACTCGATATATTCCTGGGTGGGGAGGTGCGGCCCGGCCCCTCATACCCTGAACCTGTTTAAGACAATTATCGCTGATTTTCCTACCCTGTTTAAGACAGAATTGCGATTTTTGACACCCTGTTTAAGACATAGATTAAAAGTTGCGGTTACAAATTGTGTGGCTTTCTTGTTGTGTAATCAATGGGAATTAATGTGCCTGGTTTCAATGCCAAAGCCAACGGAAGTCAATATTAATTTACAAGAGCTTGCAAAAATTTTGCTGTTTATCGTTCGAGGAAAGATATCCCCTTTAAGGCAAAAATTGATAAATCGATACCCTGATTAAGACAAAAATCCCGAAAAACATACCCTGGCTGGCCGCACGTCCCCATTAAGCCCTTTTAAGGGAGTACCCCCGCCCGGCGCCATGGAAGGAATACCTTTTTCTTTTATTAAGTGATTCTGAGACTCTTGAATGAGGTCATTGAGTATGCTAGTTTTCAAAATAACTCTCTTTCTGAGCATTTTTGTTTTTCACGCATCGTGAGTGCGTTTGAATCCCGATTTCAACATTCACGCATTCGGGCATTGCGTAATTTTTTGGGGGGCAAGGTCAGTACTGCGCGTGGACTCAGTTTTCTCATATTTCTGCATTGTTTTTTTTTTAATCTGACGAAAAATGTGATGCGGTGGAAAAGGTTATTTCTTTTCGTCACTTTTTATCATGTGGATATCTATGTTTTACATGTCGAATTTTGAAGGATTCGAGCTGTGTTCTTGTGAGATCTGTTTCTGTCCGTTCCAGGCCACTCCAGTTCAGTTTAATTAAGTCCAATCCATTTCATTCTGTCTAGTGCAATGAATCTCGAGTCCATCGAGTGATAGCTTAAGTTTATGGGTCGATGGATCTTGTGAGAGATTTCTTAAAGACAGCACCATTTAATTAATGGTTTAAATGTTCTTTAAATGTTCCGAGTTTTTGTGAAAATCACGAATGTCTGCCAACTTTATTTCCTTTATGCGCAGTAATCAATTGTTAAGTATTTCTTTAAATGTGTCTTGGGTAAAAGTCGACTCAGAAAAAAAAATACTACTCCGCTCGAAACATCACTTGAATCACTCGGCTTTGCGTGTCAAAAAGTAAAACGATTTGGAATTTTATTATGAGCTCGTCAAAACATGACTACGTGTGTTCCTTTTAGTCTCTATAATCGCATTTTATAATCGAATATCATTTGGCTGTATTTCTCTTTAATTCAGTTTTAAAAATAAATTACTTTCTTATGAAGTGTGCCTTTCGGTCACTGCTTGCCAAACAAGTTTCTTTAATTAGTGGGTCCACATTCTAAATGAAATGAAATGAAGTGAAATGAAATAACTATGTATTGTTTCATGTAAGCGTACTTGCTAATTGGACAGACATAAGAAGAGTATATAATTGAAAGTACAAAGTACAGAAAACATTCACATAGTCATTCATTACTATGACTGACAGAACCTTGGATGTCTTAAAAAACTTCTTGAAATGATCCATATTGGTAACATTTCCTGTATCTTTAGGTAGGCCGCGCCTAACATTATCCCCCTCTACTGAGCCGAGGACAATATTTTTAACACCAGGCGAGCGGCTGAAAATTAGATGATTACCGGTATATATCTGCCTGCCTGTCAGTCTTGTAGTACCAAGAAGTTAGTGTCACATTTTCACTTGGCAAAAAGCCATTTTGTCATCAGCTAATCAACCATAGTTGAGTACTTCAGTCTCTGGTGTGTGCATATAATAGTTCGAGCATTTCATCTTAATTTCTGATAGGCCGAGAGTTCATTTTGTTCCCTTAGCTTTCCATTGACGCTTGCGATTTATCAATGCCGGACAAACTAAATTAAAGTCACGTGATATTTCAACGTTACAAATGTTTCTTTTGCTGGATTAATTGATTTTAAATTCTTGGGTTGCACCGTCACGCAATTGAAAAATAATTCGAAAACCATTCAGTGAATGAGCTCAAGAAATTATCATGTTATAGGAGATAAATAATTAAGACACTCCTCCAAGTTTCAGGTCTGTATGTTTTCCCGATCTTCACATATTTGTCGAAATATTTTGCACAAATTTACCCGGCAGAGCCCAGTATGGAGCCGTCATGTTGGTGTACCTCCGAGGAACACCAACCTGGCGGCCGTAAAATAGTGTAAACATCTGGAACTTACTTTGGCTATCTAGGCCGCGGATTATCTGAACTGATCAAGCAAACCTTTAAATAAGCACTTTTCCTAATACTTGCCTGATAACGATAATAACTTTGGTGGGTCTTTAGTTTTGGATCTTAGAAAATGATGACGCCACGTGCAACCCAAGAATAGATCAAGATTCACTGAAAGCGGATATCGGGCCGAGGGGGGGTGGGCTTTGTACTTGGGTAAATTTTTGCTGGGTATGTGCCGCTGGTCTCTCAGAACCCCTACCCCATTATAGTCTATTCCTTGGCAAATTATAGACCCCAACTTTGGGGCTAATGTAATTTTAGTCACGTTCTGTTTATGCCTCAACCTTGACACGAGTTTGTTAGATTGAATGTAGAACACTTCACTTTTCACCTACATTACAAACATTCTGGTACATGTGCTAACCGAAGTATTTACAAACGTACCGTCATAAATAGTTGAAATGCAAATATTCTTTATGTTGAACGGTAACAAGACCCAAGCGAAAGAGATCAAACGCTTGCTAATCCAAAAGAAAATTAAACAACAACAGCGATGACGATGACGATGACGATGACGATGATAATAATAATAACAACTTTATTTAAGTGTCTAATGTATTTAGCACTGTTGAGCTAATTGGGGACACTGTAAATAAATAAAGAAATATTGTAAATATAACATAAACTATTTAGAATCCCAACTGGTGGGAGGCTGACCGGTTAGCTATTTACACAACGCGGTCGAGGAGTTGAACTCGGGAAAACCGAGAACAAATCCAGATAGTAGTAGGATGGAGGATTTGAACTAGGGACCTCCAGATTTCAAATCCAGCGCCCTAAACCACTCGACCACGCTGCCTCCTCAGATCCCGGTTGAGTTAACTTCGATGGACAATAACAACGCAGATTAGCCGGGAAATAAATACCGTACTACGTATGATTTGTTGAACTTTGTTCTGGAGCCAAGGGGTTCTGTACTGTTGTACAAGTCGTCAATGTTTAAGTTGTGAACGGACTTCAATGCGAGCCGACCATTTTTTAACCGCGAATCTTCCTATGTTTAAATCCCTGCTTACCAGAATTTTCTTATCCCAGAAATTCCGAAAATGTGCGATCCCATTACAGTAACTCTACTAAAAATGTAACCCCATTATAGTCAATCCAGTCGTGAAAATGCGACCCCATCCAGCGGCACATCCCCAGTAGCCTCTTACAAGGAAGTAACCCCCCCCCCCCCCCTCCCCGGGATATCGGGATTATTTCTCAGCAACGATGCTGCTTTATCGTTCGTAATGGATCACAGTGTAAAACGCCTAAAACGTAGACTGCGCACTGTAGGCAGCAGACCAGTGGTAAACATGTCATTTCCATTCACTGGGCTACTGCAGCACTTCATGTGGTAGTTTATTTATACGCTGCATGTACAAGGTGTTTTACCGGCTTAAAGTCTGCGGGTAAAACTCTAAAGTGTGGTCATTCGAGTTCTTTCAAATGGTACTGTTTATGCCGCTGTACAAGGTGGCTCTAACTTTTAAGTCTGTGGATGAAACCCTAGTGTGTGACCATTGAATGGAAGCTATGAGCACGAGGTGTATAATTAAGTAAAGGGTCCCGCCATTTATGAAAATTGGTACTCATAACAGCGTAAAGGGACGTTGAACATTTAAGCTACAATCCCCGACAAAAGTCTTGGCACGCTTGCCCACTTTTGCAGTATCTGTTTTCCCCCTCCCCCCATTTCAATGTTGTTTATCGTGATAAAGTTGCCATTGCTCGTTTCCAACATTGTCGGGGGGGGGGGGGGGGGGGGGTCCTTATTCCAGGGATGCCATTAGTAATTGTTTGCAAAATAGCTTAATTGTCAACGCATGTTCCAGTTATCTGATCCAGGCGTGCCAAGGACTTTTGTCGAGGATTGTACACTTAGGCTCAAAATCATAATAGCATAGGAGTCAAACAAGGTTATTGCCAGATTCTACGCATTCCATGACGACGATGTCGAATTACTAAAAACAAAACCGACACAACCGAATTAAGAAACCTTGAGATCAGCAAGCTAATAACTCTGGCATGCGACAAAATATTAAGGCATTTTCCAAAGGTTTCAATTTTTATTTCCAACATCTTTGGCTGTTGAACATTTACAATTGCGACAGTTTAATCTGACAACGAAGACATTTGTTTTCATATTCCTACTTAAATAAAAATATTCAACCTATTTGTAGCCCGAGGAATGGGCCTGGCTACCGTTTTCTCTAATTAAGGTTCACGGAAGCCGTCTGTTAGTCAAGGTATTTTGGGCAATTCTGTCTATTTTCGTTACTTGTGTCTAACTTCAAATAGGCAGATCAACAACGGCTGCCACGCAAACAAGAACGATGTCCGAGATTTAAACATGACATTTTCGTGCAAATTGAGAAAAACCAGAAGATCGTCGGCGCGACGATTTTCATGTTTGCCAGTATACAAACGTTTCAATACTCTTTACATTTTGCCCATCCATGACCCTTCAGGGTTTCTGTGTTTCTTTAGAGTTTTTCTACAGTGTTTCAGTCAATAAAGGCTTTATTGACCTGTTCATCATCTCTAAAAAGTGCCTAAAATTGCATGACCTGGCCCCTTCAACCACAGATGTGATGAATAACGAGCTTTTATTTTATGGCAAGATAGGCTTGAGGTAAATCGGAGCGTTTTGATTGGTTCTTTCTTGGTCGGGATTTCGCCATACGGACCGTTTCCATGGACCATGACCTCGGGCCAACATTCCCAGTACGGCCCTCGCGCTCGGTTAGTAAGAAGTTAATATTTATAAAAATATATTAGCATCATTGCAGATACGTTATCGCATATACAATTCGATTGGCACTCAGGCTGGTTAAGGCAGCCGGACTATTGTCATGGAATCTCAAAACTGATACTTTTCCTTATGAGCAGCTGACTTCAATCAAAATCGACATCGAGAATTCGCGAACATCTTCATCTTTTTTTCTGAGAACGGACATTATTACACTTTTTAAGACAAACTCTCGCGCTCACTAAATTATTTTCCACAGGAAAAATGACCGGAACGCTTAGAGGTCCTCACGGTTTCATTTGAAACCCTTCCAGGCCTTCAGAATGTGCAACAACACCCGAAATATATCGTGCCAAGGAAAAATGGTAACAAGTTAAGGGGCATGTTAACCCTCTTTCTATTCTCGCTCCGTCGGAGCGTTAGATCTCGCCTGCTTAAAAACAATCCGAGCGCCTAAAAAGCCAAATTACACGACACAGGAGTTTTGGAATGACTCGGATAAAATCGTTGCGCTAAATGTATCAATTTTTATCCGTGCTCGCCTTTCCCATGTACCTGGTCCTAGCATGGATGAAAGTAGACGCGAACACCAATGAGATCCAAACCGAACCAAAACTCCCCTATAGCATAAACGGGCCTTAAAAGAAGCTAATAATTGTTTTCTTATCGAATGCCATTCATCAGATCCTAAACCTTTTGTCACGTTTGAAGCACTAAGATCATGCATGTACAAGTTAATGGCGATATCCCGTCATCAAGAATCAACATGGCGGGCGCCATTTAGTCTCCTACGTTGCTAAGCAACATGACACATTCATTACGTCATTACGTTGACGTTACTGTTTTGGACTGAGTGCTCGTGAGTTCTCTAGCCAGTTGTTGACTAAATAACACGAATCGAAAACACGACGATAGCTCGGAACAACTTCCCAAAACCAGCGATTGCTTCCCCTTCGTCACTGGGGTGGGAAAGGGGTGTCATAGACGCCGCGCTTTTGTTGGCAGGACGTGACGTCAGTACATATACCACGTGACCTCGTGGTCCTTTTACCGCTGGACAAACAACGCGCGGACACGGAAGAGGATTGTGCACGAAGCCCATGCCTGCAAAACTCGTCAAGGGAGGTAAAGATGCCTTCTCTAACTCTTCCACTTGTCTTCTATCACAGCACAATACCGAGTTTCTTTACAAAATACCTTCTTGGAAGAAACATACAGGCGACTTCAACAGTAGACCTTTCTACGCATTAAACTGAATATATACCCTGTATTTACACCGTGAAAAAATTAGAGATTGATTCAACGAGGTTCAGTGCTGTAGATGTTTCGGAGCGTCCGCAAACATGTACTCTAGTCTGTAGGCCTCGGCTAAAAGGAGACTTATTTGCTGATCATCCCAGTTGTTGGTTGGGAGATTCTGTAGTAACAGCATCAGCCCCTGCAGAAAGAAACGTTTTGGCAGTTAAAACTGGGTCCCGGATTTGCTTGGAGCCACCACGATATTGTTAAGTAACAGAGTAGCTTGGAAGTGGTATATTAAAGTTTGGCTATATCTCCAAACACCGAGAAGAAAGCTGAAAATACGAAGTGCAGGTAGGGGTAAAACGTGCATACGAGCCAAGTGGCTCATCAGGCCGGAGTTTATCTCAGTTTCTGTTGTACGAAGCAACTAGAAGTATTTCTTCTCCCCCCTGGATGGGATGCTAGTCCATCGCAGGGCTACCCCCCAGCATTAAATTCGCCGGTACCCATTTATACACCTGGGTACTGAGAGAGAGAATCAATGAGCCAGATGTTTCCAAAACCGAAAGACCAAATGGACAAAGAAGAAACTCGTGATCCTGTTTACCACATTCCTTGCGCTGATTGCAGCAAGAGCTACGTTGGCGAAACGCAGAGAAAATTCTTAACAAGAAAAGGCGAGCACCAAAAGGCTGTCGCGCGGAGACAAGGCGAAAAATCAGCACTTGCAGACCACGTGATAAAAACTAATCACGATATCGCATGGGGTGAGGCCACAATTCTCAGGACCAATAGTAATTGGCACCAAAGGAAGATTCTGGAGGCTTGGGAGATTAATTGTGCGAAAGATCCGCTCAATCGAGACGACGGGGCGTTACTCCCTAAGGAGTATTTACACTTGACTCTCGCCAACAAGAACAAATGACACGTATCTTGAATTTTTAATCAGCGTCTTGTTTATATCTGTGCTCTTATGTGGATTTTTCTTTCACTTCGCCTGAAGAAGGTCCGTGATTGCGACCGAAACGTCGGGAACATTTTTACTGTATATAATTTCAGAAACGCTTTGAACCACCAGTGTATCTTAATTCGTATTTTCAAATATTTTTTAAATTGCTTCGAGTGTTTTGATATATCTGCTCAATGAAAACTAAAACTTACACGATCATGTCCTTGATTTGAACTTGATGAATCATTAACGAGTTTACCTTGTCGAACTCTGTGATTGGTTGACAAAATACTCATACTTCGT
>JAHPZR010024935.1:30000-50000 GCA_019787425.1 Platygyra sinensis
CTCAGCTATGCGACTCTTGGTAATAATTATTAGCATTGTGAGTAATGTTAAAACTTAGCAATTATTGAATGAGGCTGAGTAGGATATAAAGAATTCTGCAGATCAAGGAGAGTGTTATCCACAGAGGCCTGTCTTTCCGTACCTTCTTTTTAATTATTTTGGTACATTATTGAAATGCGCCTTCCCAGTTTTACGTCCTTTCTTTTTGCAATACAGTGTTTCACTCAATTTAGCGGCCATTTTCTAACAATCATGGATATTTGGCTAAAAACCTTTAAAATGACGTATACAAGTAAGTGCAGAATATTTTGCTGTGGTTTTCAATAGAGTTTTGAAAGTAATCAGGCAGCCACTTTGGTTGGCTGAGTAATTTATCAGTATGCTATTGGTTTATTTTGGCTTTGGTTTAACGCCACTCAATTCAAAACCACCCTAGTGGGTTCCCTGTTAATCTGAGCACCGACTTACCGACATACGCAGATAAAAATACCACAAAGAAAGGTGTAACCAGATCATTGATTCCTTGGACATAGCCACTGGCTGGGTGACGGATTGCCCAGATGTACAGGATTCTCTCAAAGATCTACAATACAGAGACAACTAACATGACATATTGTACATAATGTAGGTCCTCGCATTACATGCAGATTTTTCTCACTGACAACTGAATCTCTGAAGTGACTTAGGAAATCTGTCAGTCTCAGATATTTGAGGATCTTCTTTGAGATTGTAAGTTCTTGTGCATGCAATTGCACAAATCTAAGGGAACCACTGGCACAAAAATTGTCTTAAAATGGTTGTCAATAAGACAATTACTATTTTATCGAGTTAATTTATTTATGCAAAAGATGGCAAATTGGAAGACTCAAAGTTGTAACTTCAGCTACAGTAGAAAAGAGAAACCGGACAATGAAAAACTAAAAACAAGGAATTGGAATAATAACTAGCAGGGGTTTATTAAGGGCCACGCACTGGGCAAATTGACCACCTGTGAGGATTTGCTCAGCTGGTTTGACCATCTAAGGGAGAGGTTTCTTATACAAACTTTCAGTTCAAAAGTTTTGCCTGTCTGTTAATTAAAGCCAGTTGTCCTCCTTATAAAACATTAAATAAAATGAAGCCCCAACCAGCCAGTTTTAAACCAAAATTAATTGACCTTTCTTTATTCCATTTCAGTGCCTATGAATAAAAGTACCAGAGTGTTGACACTGACGTTGACTCGCCTACTGTACACTATTTTTCCAAATGCAGGGAAGTTCTACATGGCTTGTGTAGTTCCAGAAAATATTCATTGTCCATCTCAGAAGGAATTGGAATTTCCTGGGGCGGGGTGGGTTCTGTACTAAAGCTAAAAAATTTAAAGAAATTTCCAGTGGGGTGGGGGTGGGTCCCTCCCATGGGGGAGGTATGGGGGTATTTTCTGGAACTACACATTGGAACAGCAATTTGAGTAACTAGAACTGGCAAAGTTGGTGCTGAATTGAAATAAACTAACCCTTGACTTACCTCCTGTACCAACGGCTGTTGAAAAAGAGGAATGAGAGGGTTTGTTCTTGGGATATCTATGTGAATCTGTTGAACAAATTATAAAGAACATATATTGAGTTGTCCGTTTCTGACATTGAGTGACAGATTCACTAACCCTCAACTTGCCTGTAGAAAAAACTTTACAACAGAAAAAACACACTGACAGGGATAGCTAAATTCACATGGAGTTTGATCATGGATTGAGTACAGGTTTGAGTTGTCAGTAACATGTTGTACCTGTCTAAACGTGTCGTGGTAAGTGTCCTCATATCTTGTAGGGTAATACTGCTTGACAAAATTGTGATACTCCTCTCGTTTTCGATCCAGTGTTGCTTGTCTTCTGTCAATATTTGCTGGCAAGTAACCCTAAAAACAAATAACAGTGCTTGTTCTATCAGTGACTTGTAATATCATTAACAAGTGCACTTCAATTATATAGTTACATGTAATTGTACTAAAACATTGTTGATCAATTTTGAAAGAAATAAGAAACATAATCTGTGTTTCTATTAAGTTTCAGTATAAAATCTACTAGTGTTCTATCACAAATGCCATTTCCAGATTGGCTACACTACTCACTATCTATTCTGTGACACTGTAGAAGGTGAGTAGTGTAGCAGTGTGCCTTTGTTAACAAAATGACGGCAGCTTCTTGGAAGTTTTGAAGTGTCTGTGAAGAGTATTTTGATAAAATTTTGAATGACAACTAAACTTGCACTAGACTAATTAGATTATTCGCTCTCAATTTCTATGTGCGATAGTTGACTCAAGCCGCACCCTTATCAACTATCACGCAATAGAAATCTCAACCTAATAATCTAATTGTTCAATAGAAGCGGTGGAAGTTTAGGAGAATGAGAAATGAGTGTTCCCATTTAACTTTTTTGAGTTCTCCCAAACTTTCTCAACTGCATTTATTAAACAATTACATTACGAGCTCGGGATTTCTATCGTGATAGTTGATGAGGATGTAGAAGGAGTCAATTCTCATGCTTAGAGATCGCGAGCGAATATTCTGATTGTTTAAGTATAATAAACCTACAAGTTGTTCAAAAATCTACCTACATCCTCTTCACAGACACCTCAAAAAAGTAATGCAAAGAAGCAGACCTCATTTTGCTAACAAGTGCATACTGTCGTGCTACTTACTATCTACTTAGCAATAGATTATGAGCTTGAGATTTCTATTGCGTGTTAGTAGAATTCTACTAGTACACTAATGCAAATGCTGTAATCAGATTGGCTGAGCCATTGCACACTACCAGCCATTAGTGTGCAGAAGCTGGAACTCGTCTACGAAATGGCGACATTTTTTCGTTTTGCCAAAGTTTTGGAGGAAAATTTTGATGAAAATGGATAATTAAAATCCTGGGAAGACTAAACGAAGGGCATTTACCGTTTCTTGACTTAAAAATTACTGAAAAATGTTGCGCGCGCGTACACGACTTCAATTTTAATTGCCGACTCAATCCGGGCGATCCTTTTAAGGTCCAAAGTTTACTGGATAATACGTCCAGAAATAATTGGAAACCGTTATTTGAATTAACTGTAGTAAGAATTCTACTAAAACAATTCGTTCTCGATTTCTATGAGATGATAGTTGATTCGGCCTTCGGCCTCATCAACTATCACCTCATAGAAATCTCGAGCTCATAATCTAATTGTTAAATAGAAATCGTGAGCGAATAATCTAATTGTTTTAGTATAAATCTACTAGTCGTTCAAAACTTAATCCAAATCCTCTTCTCAACACTTCAAAAATGTCAAGAAATGGCCGTCATTTTGTTAACAAGCGCACACTGTTACGCTACTCACTATCTATCACAGAATAGATAGTGAGTAGCGTAGCCAATCAGAGAACGGCATTCGTGATAGAACGCTAGTAGATTTATACTAAAACAGAATAGATAATGAGTAGCATAGCCAATCAAAGAACAGCATTTGTGATAGAATGCTAGGTAAGTCTAATGTAGTTCTACTAAAACTCGACCTGGAAACATGCAGAACATGTTTTCTACATTGTACAGTTGAACCTCCTGTAAGCAACCACCCAAAGTGTAAAGCCTAAGTGGTCGCTTATGAGAGCTCAGACCAAAATGGGTCAAAATTTTCCCTTATAAGAATAATTTATGGTAAATTCCGAGGCTGAACCCATGCACCAATGTCGATGCAATGTTTTATTCACAAAAAAAGTCAATTTCGAGAAAAAAAAAATGGTGTTTCCCAATGGGAAATTTTGGTTTATTGCACTAGCCACTAATACGATAACGTTACGACACCTTAATAAATTATCCGTCTTTTGCTCTATTATCTGTCAGCTGGTCGCTTACGGGAGCTTACAAAAAAGAAAATTTTAAACTTTTAGCTCCAAACGTGGTCCTGGTCGGTTACGATAGGTCAGTGGTAGCTTACAAGAGGTTCCAAATATAGTGATTTGAAGGGGAAACTTTTGGAATTTTGGAAAACTGGTCGCTGAGGAGAGGTGGTTGCAACTGGAGATTCAACTGTATTTCTTTTAGAAAATACAGCAAAGAAAAACATAGAAAACAACTTGTTTACTTTGATCATTAAAAATTAATTGTAAATTCTCTTTGCTCCTGTCAATGTGCTAGTTTTGTGTTTCTATCAAGTTTTAGTATAAAATCTACTAGTGTTCTGTCACTAATATTTGCTCAAGACAAACTTGCCACACAAACTTGAAATTGCCTGTTTATTTCCCTAATTCCCCTCAAGAATTTTTTTGTGATTTAGCTTGCAAAGAAAAGTTCCATGAATACTGTTGAGGGGCATGTCTAAACTCAAAGTTCTGGCTTCTTTGTAGAATTTCTGAAAAATCTCACTTATGAATGACAATACACAGAGTGCTAAAGTCTAGCATGAACATGAATCAAAATTGGATATTTCTGGTTGAATCTCATACAAGTTGTTCACAGCTATAGAAACGAAGTTCACAACTTAGACATACATGTACTGTAGACAAGATCATCTTTCTCACAGAGACAAAACAATGATCACAGACTATTGACTTACACACAGTAGCTGCCATGTTGTTGGGCGTACTGTGACTGGAATGCCTGACCAACTAAGTTTTCTTATCGCATCTGCAAAAACAAGAAGAGGTTCGTTTGTTTGTTTGTTTATTTGTTTACATTTACACAGCAATTCTTAATTATGCTACATGTATGAGCTATTTTCAGGCACACTTTTTTCAAATGATTCAAAGACATACAGTGACCATGTCCGAGGGCTGAGGTCTAAGAAAATTATGAGGAACCAAAAAGTTGCTAACCATCAAATCCTGGTTGCCAAGTACTCACATTAACTGTACGTTTATCAAGAAAGTCAGATTTTCCAGTTGCCACAAGGCAAGTGTTAGTCACTTGTGACAAAACGCAGGCCTCGAAATTAATGTTTGCAAACTCGCAAAATGGGAGTGATTTTGATAACCTGTGAGTGAGAAAAATATCCACTAGCAAACATTTGCAAGTAAGAATCCATGTCTCCCTTGAATATTTGCTAGTGGTCTCCTCATCTTGCTACAGGAAAAACTAGTTAGCAAAACTTTGCAAGTGGACTAAAAAATTAAACTTCCAGCCCTACTCCAGCACCTCTAGAGCACAGCCGGGCTGTATATCTGTATGTAAAAACTAGTTGCCTATTGATCAAATAGGTGGGAGGCGTGGTGGCCTCATGGTTAGTGCGCTCAAATCCGGAGAGAGCGCTCCAGGTTCGAGCCCATGCCAGAGACATTTGTGTTGTGTTCTTGGGCAAGACACTTTACTCTCACGATGCCCCTCTCCACCCAAGTGTATAAATAAGTAGCTTACTCGACTCTATAAATGACATAGTATTTTCAACTGAAGGCTTTTAATATTACAAGTAACTTTCAAGTAGACAACTTGTTTTTCCCAAGTAACAAGACCCTTAACCCACAGTTGTCTTTGTTGTTGTTGTTGTTGTTTGGAAACTGGATTTTTCCTTTCCCATTATATTGTAACTTTGGAATATTAACCCTCCTTAAAGTTAAATTTAAATATTTCAAAAGACAGTTTTAACTTTACCTAGGTCAGTATTAGGGCCTGCTAACAGTTTGCCAAATTTTTCAAGCTTGTATATTTCTTGATCCTGAAATTCCAGTTTGACAGCTCTGATTGGTGATGGAGGCTTAGGAGATTGTAAATTGACAGGTGGAGGGGGTGGGGAGTGGGCAGAAGACTTTGAGGAAGAAGCCTGGTGTTTGTGCCGTGCTGCAAAATAAAGTTTGAATCAAGAATCAATACACACAGCTCCATGAAGTAAAGGTTCAAGCATGCTTCCTAAAGTACAAAAGTTGGAAATTCAGAGATGTCATAAGACTTGCTCAGAGAGTGCATATTAGAGAATACTGTCATTAATTTATTTAGTTACTTTTTTTTGGGGGGGGGGGGGAGGGGAGGGGGACAATGTGAAAAACCTGTTACCCCAGACCTTCATGTACAAATGGCACAATGTGAGATCTGGAAACTTTTTGAACAAAATTGCACCAACAAAAAGAGAAAAAATCAAATGCCATGCCGAGTTACAGCTAACAGTACCTTGTCATGCCCTTCTGGGGGATGTTGGTCAATGCTAAGAAGATCCCCGATGGGGCTTCCCCAATAGTTGACAGATCGAAGCCTGGAGGTGGGAAGGGGCACCAACCTGAGAAGGTGTGACTAATGCCCTTTTGATTCAATGAAGTTGTCACTTTACCCTAAAATTTCTACACCCTTACTCCTTTCTACCTACTCAGTAAACTCAGTGGAGATGGTCTTGATGTTCTGTGTTCTTCTTTCTTGATCAACTGTTCTGGAAGCTTCTTTGACTCTGTTGAAGTAACACTTGGTGCGATGCTAGATCTCACCTCACCACCACTGATTGTATGGACACGAGATTCTGTTCGGGAATTCTTCTTTTCTTCTGGATCCACCCGAATGACATCATCATCATCCTCACCCCACGCATCACTTGTTTTACTATTAAATTCTTGAAAACTCAGTGGTTTTGGTTTGACCTTTCCATGAACACTGAAAACATAATATTTTTATGTTGACAAATTTAAACGTTTGAGTAAAGAAATACATGTACTATTGTAAGTTGTAAATTGTCAATACCATGTCAATGACACATGTGGTCATGTAAATCTTCAAGAAAATCAAACTATTGATCATTGTAAACAAAAGTCTAAAACAAGTGTTGCAACCCACCTTACAGTGTACCAAGAAAGATGATGACTGGTACGTGCTTAGCAACAAATGCAGAAAAAGCACACTCGACAAAATGAGAAAAGCTTCAAATGAATTGTGTAGAAGCTTCCATAATATATCCATGCCCCCCCCTAAGGAGTTAAAGTTTTTCTACCTGGTTGCCAGACAACCCTTGTCAAAATTCCCCGACTCTTTCCAGATAAAAATTCAATTTCACTGCCCAAGAGATGCAAAATGTCAGGTATAGTAGCAGCTTTAATTATCTTTAACTCAATCACTAAGGTGATAATTTTCACCAGATTTTCTTTCTTTCTTAAGGAAAAATATCCTTGAGATCAGCGTGACCTCAAATGTTTCTTCCAGCCTTAAATGGTATCAAATCACTATAGTAATTAACTTAAAGCACAAAAAGCAGGCATATATGGAAGAATGTCTGATTGATTAAGTATAGTTAAGTATGCCATGACAATAACCACACACGGGAACAGATTTGTTTTACATTTTGTCATTGAAAAGAAAAATGTTCATCATTCGTCTAAATTGACTTCTGGCTGGAGGGCCAGAATTTTGAAAAGAGGGGTTGATAAAAAAAACCTATAAAAATGACAGTTGTTATTGTTTAACTAAATTAAATTCATGATCCAAAAAACAATGCCGTATTAATCTACATCTAGAAACTGGACTAAATTTTTATTCTGCAAGGACCAAATTTTGGTATTTAATAGGAGTGATATATACCAGGCTGTATCAACACACAGACCCCAGACAGAGCAAAGCCCCAGCACCAATAGCAAAGATATTCAGTGACATTGAAATCACTCATACACTGTAAGTAGTAGTCAATAATATATTGTCTATAATAAGCTTTTGGCAAAGGCAAAATCAATGATTGTAATAATATGTCTTCCATCATGGAAGACCCTTCTACAGTGTAGAAGGGACCTTCAATTCACTATTAATCACATTGCAAGTTGCAAATTGCCTTATTGCACCACTGCAGTAGGGACATAAGGCACATGTTAATGTCAATAGTTATTACGAAAATTAAAAAAAATTTAATCGACTTTGGATTTTCCAGGAACATTTATAAAAATATTGCTTTAGCATATACCTCCATATTTGAAAGTTCTTGAATTTTTTCTCAAAAGGAAAAGACTACTGTAACAGTACCCTAAGCTGACATTCTCTGTCAGCAACTTATTGTTGGCATGATTATTGTTACCATGTATTGTACAAAAATCAAAATAGCCATTTCTCCCATTTCTAAAGTTAGCACTTGTAAATAATAGTCACTGATTACCCACAGCAGAGTACTTTGGTAAACTCAGCAGAATCTCTCTTCAATTATTTAAAATTATTGCAATATGGCTTCCCATGATTCCACAACTGCAATATAAGACTTAACGTGATAACAAGAATCAAAAATCAATATCTCAATTTTCAAGTCGATTTCTCTCCATGCAGAATGTAATTTACACTGCTTTCAATACAGTTTTCATAAATAATAATAAGATGTAGCAATTTTGATTACTTGAAAATTATGGGTTACGCGCGCACTGTTCCTTAAGCTTAATTTTCGTAATAATTTGTGCTTTTATTTTAATTAAATAAGAGATGATTATCGTAAAAGAACTACCTCTGAGCAAAAACAATGACCATCGTGTCATTTCGGCTGTCTTGATTGATATGCAATAAAACTCTTTTCATAACACTTATGAACTGTGACATAATTAAAAGAAAGAGCAAACTTAGACAACTCTCTCGATCTCTCGGGAATTTTGGTAAAATTTACTTACATGTAAGCTACGTACATGTGAATGTAAACACTTTCTCAAAACTTGACAGAGGATTTATCGGGCCGTTTTAACTTGACTACAAGAAAAACGCTCAACATCGCATGTTCTAAAGCTGACTAGTCCCCGTGATTTTAAAGTGCTATTTTCGACTAACCTTGTAGTGTGACTAGCCGTCGAGGGAACACTTGTTGAAGTCGCCGACAATAATTCTTGAGCACCATGAGCGGGTTTTATACTGTTTGAAAAGTAAACTAAATCAATAAAAGGGCTTCAAAAATGGCCGACGGCTGACAAGAAACGGTGTTACCTTCCAGGTAATTTACTTGTGTTTCTTTTCCAAAACGATTTTCTCGGACTTCCCGATTCGAAAGTCACCAGAGTTGGGTCATCCGCGCTTGAATGTTCCATCGAGTTGAACTGAGTTCCCAGCGCGATCACACGCTCCTTCGCAGCTTCACTCATTTTTAAGGTAAATCTGGATTATCCACCCATCACTAACCAGTTAAGAAAGAATCGCTTTTTCTTAATAGTGACCAAGCCCGACGAAAAAGGCCCAGTTTCCTGGTATTTTTTCTTCGATCAGGTTAAACACAATATGGTCGAAGTGAAGTCGAGTGAAGACTAACCTCCATTTGATGCAGGCCATGGGCACAACCGCTGACGAGGAATATTTTGACTCGCGGAAAAATGAAACCGGAAAGCGTTACACGAATTAACTTCAATTTCCGATCACAACCTGGAATTACTTTTTAATACGCCACGTTAGATATATCAATATTCTAACATGGCTCCGAGGCTCTCAGGTCAAACTTCAATATTTGGTATTGTTTTCTTTGTATCCAAGTCTCTTTTGGGAAATGAGGGACAAATGAAACTTTAAAATTTGCAATATTCATGCTTGAATATTGATATATCGAACGTGTCACAGAATCGAACGCACCTCCAGTAGTAACGCACCTCTTCGAAACCTCTAATTACATTTGCTCCTGGACTCATCCAGCTCTATTGTTTTCAGGACTAGGGCCATTGTTTCTGTTGTTTATTCTATTGTTTTCTCGGCCAATCCTGTTAAACCTTACGAGAGGTGCGTGGCGCCTCCAGTACGCACTGTACGGTTTTTATATCATAAAAGTCTCTAAATGCATGTCAGGAAAGTATGGAAATACACTCAAAAGAAGTTACATCAATCTTAAGGTAGTCTGAATATTGGTCTATTCTATGTCGGTATACTATCTGAAGCCTTTTTGCATCTAAGGAATATATATTTGGGACGTTGAGGAGTTATTTTCAGGAGGGCTTCATATTTTTAAATGTCTACAGCAGTGAATATTGATGTTGAGACTTATTTTGATGAAATTATGTAAACAATAAAAACAAAACATTGAAAAAGATACCACAGGGCTTCATTTCAACGAATGTTGAGCGAGATTTAGCTTCAAATAGCGAGCTCATATGAGACTTCGTCTGCGCGCGCGAGTTTTAAGAGCGCGCGATGGAGAATTTCTTTATTTTCACGCGCCGATATTCTCCTTTAATTTGCACCTGCTAAACAGGAAAGTGCTAATAGATAAGTCCTTTTCTGCGAGCTGGTCACTTGTTAGAGTTTTTGCCCTTCACTATTATCACTTTACATATTCAAAGCGCGACATGGAAACAGATATGTCCAGATGTGCGTGGTGAACACGCGCGCGCAATCACGAAACTCTTGTAGTAGTAGAATTTTTATAAACTTATGCGATTTTCAGAGGAAACGAAAACTTCAAAACAAGTTGTATAAGTCGCTGTAATACTTGAATTTGATGCATGGAATGAAATAATTAATGATAAATGAAACGATAAGTGAAAAATCTCATCAGTAATCACCTGCACGAATACAGATATGAAAGGCCGTGATCTTTAGAAGAGAAAATTGACCCCAAATTTGCATCACGTAATTCCGAGAGCATCCCACAGAAGCTCGTTGTAGTAAAAAAAATCTATATTTTCTCTATCTCGCTTCCTTTCTGACTCATCGATCGTAGTGGGGTCTGATTTCAGGTCCAGACGTAATAAATTAACGATTCGGCATGCTGTAATTGCTAAAACTAATAACTATTTTATAACGCGTGGAGTTTTCCATGAAGATATGATGTAAATATGGGTTTTCTCTCCCGGTCAAATCGGCGCTATTCTTCTGGTGAATGTTTTTTTTTTGAATAATTAAAACGCATCGCCTCGATATTAGTACAACAGTAATTCTGCGACAAGTCAACAGCACACTTTACACGTTTGTTTAAACATTCCAACGCATCATCCGTTGGGGATTTCTTGGCGACAATTCACAAAATCTTCGCTTGCATATCTTCATTTCTTTTCCCTATCTTTGACGGAGAATATTAAACATAACAAAACGAAGGAATTCAGCCTAGCTATTCTCTGATATTTCACTTACCGGAACCCTGAAAGGAGGGATACTTCTTCATCTCCAGTCGCGAAGTCACCGCCGATGGCTGACAGAGGGCACAGGAATTTGGCGATCAAAATAGACCGGCTGTTGTTCTCGGGGATGTTGCTTGTGAAGGCGCCAGAACCCGTTAAATCCCTGTTCATTTATGTGATGGTTACGTCCGACAGAATGGACTCCTTTATCATAAATATGAACGACTTATATACACTGTAAATAGGAACGAATTTCTGATGAGCAGACGAAGGGCCATGAAAAGCTTGCGTGACATGAAGTTTTGATCTCGCACCGCTCCTTGCCTTCGCACGTTATTGTCACTGTGAACAATGTCACGCATATTAAAGTTCGTTTGATCATTGTTGATAGATCACTCTAAAATATCTGAACCTGACCGGCGCCCCGAAAGCGAGTTGATGCAAGACCTATGCAACTACCCAAAGCCTCAAGAGCGTTGGTTAAACCCTTTTTTCGTTTATTTGCCAGTTAGTTAGTTAGTGAGTTAGTTTTTGTTGTTGTTGTTTTTGTTACAACCTCAAATTTTAAGAACATATAAAAGCAGCAAGGAAAAACCAGTATAAGCCCCCTCCCCTCCAGTGCAATGTAAAGTTTATTTGACTATGGAAGATTAAAGTGTATATGACAGATTTTTTTTTTTGCTTGCTCAATAAAATCTCCACAATGTACTGATAAGAAAAGCAAAACAAATATTTCGATATCGATTTTCCTTGCCGGTGTTTTGTTGAACCAAAAGCGTCAAATTTCACTCCCGGTGGGGTACAAAACCGCGTGTTCAAAAAAAAAAGGAGACTGGGAATGATTGTGATGCCATTTCAGGACTTGAAGCTTCGCGGAAAATAGATTTCTCAGTCATTCTCTGATTCTGAGCTAATAAATTCGCCAAAAAATGGTACAGAAGTGCACTGTTTATTAGAAAATAAGAAAATGTCGGAGAAATCTGTTCTCCCAGAAACTTTAAGTCCTGAAACAATCACAATCATTCCTAGTCTCCCGGTTTTGTACCCCGTCGGAACGGTGAAATTTGACGCTTTTGGTTAATCAAAACACAGGCAAGAAAATCGCTATCGAAATATTTTTTTTTGCTATTCTTATCAGTACATTGTGGAGATTTTATCGAGCAAATAAAATAAAATCTGTCATATTCACTTTAAGTTGCCTATTTGCATGGTTCCTTGTAAAACTTCTTCGGCTGTATGATGTTATGTGTTTATTCGTTTATTTATTTATTTATTTATTTATTTACATATTTATCCAACCTCAGCTGCAACCTTCCCGGGAGCTGCAATGGCCTTACGGTTAGTACGCTCGTCTCCGAATCGAGCGGTCCGGGTGCGAGCTGTGGCCGGAGACCAACAGTGCGTCGTGCTCTTAGACAAGACACTTTACTATCACAGTGCCTCTCCCCACCCAGATGTATAATTGGGTATCGGCAGGAGCCCATCACCCTGGGCTCCTGGTACCGGCAACCTTATGCTAAACCTGCGATGGACTAGCATCCCATCCAAGAGGTGGAGGGAGGGAGTAGAAATGCTCCTGGTCGCTTTAAACCAGGCAGAAACCAAAATAAGCACCGGCCTGGCTTGCATGCAGACATTACTTTTCATTAGGAGAAACTGAACAAACAAGAAATATGCGGTGATTTTAGCGATTGTTTGTTTGTCTTGGATGGGAAAAGAAACACATACAATTAATAGACCCCGGGTCAGTGTAGGTTCTCGGTCATCAGGGGGAGAAATTGTGTGTGATATCTGATGAAAAGTTATATGAACTTTTCAAATTTCGTGAAAGTCTGAGTAGCTTTCAAATATAGCACTTTCACATGAAATGTGCCCTTTATTTATCATGTTAATAAATCTGCATATTTCACAGTACAGAGCTGTTCTAAATGTTTCTGGTTAAAAAGCCAAACTTTATTAGTTGAATTTAAAGCGGAAAACTGAAACTACAAAACCCTGCAGCTCGAACTCGAAAGGCATCATGGGTAAGTTCGAATATGGCGGTCTCGCTGCATGGTAAGTTTATATAATTACTCCAGTTGTGAATTGTTTTCATTCCCTGGCTCAAAGGTTCTTACTGGTGAAAATAATTTATTAGTTATATTTCTATAGGTATAAATGACAATTCGTATTAAAAGAGATTTCTTAAAGCATAAAACTACAAAAGTTAGAGATAACAAGTTAAACCGACGTTTCGGAGTAGACATCACTCCATTATCAAGGTAAAAAATTTGTTCTATGATGTTAAAATTACAGTATTAAAAACGATTGACGCTAAGAATTAACATAATAAGCACGTGCGAAAATTGGCTATAAAAATACTTTAGCACGAATGGAATCCGATTGCACATTGAGGCTTGGCTTAAGTGTTCTTATAAATAACATTTCAAACACTAGGCAGTCAAATTTGTTTTTACATTTTTTGAGCACCTCAAAGCGTTTAAGCAGGTCCCGAGGGATCGTCCCGTGTGCGTTCTTATAGTGTCTGGCAATGGCCGAGGACTGTTGTTTATGTCCCTTTACACGATTGTGTAAATGTCCGCGTGTGTAGCCTACATAACCTTCATCACAAAGGTCACATTGAAATTTATATACAACACACTGCTGATTTATGATCGGCGGCTTTGCCTCTTTCACTTTCAGTTCCTGCTCAATTTTTCTGCTGGTAAATACGGGCTGGATGGTTTTGTTTACTTTCAGGCTCAAATCCTTAAGTTGTTTTTTTACAAATTCTGCTGAGTTTTGGTCTTTAAATGGCACGACTACTCGAACCGTGTTATCCGTCCCTTGGGCTGTTGATGAAGGTCGCGGTTGGTCGCAGACCTTTGAGTCAACAAAGCGTTTGATAGTGGAATTTACGAGTTGTTTCGGGTACTTTAGTCTTCCCTGTTTACAAACGTACCCTTGGATGAAACGATAGAGATACTCGCGAACAGAGCTTTCACCAACAATTGGTTTAACGTAACGTACGACTTGAATTTGACGAAAATGGACCTTGTTGACCTTCTCAGAGTAGCTACAAAAGAACAACTTTTCCAATTCAATGGAGCCTTGTATGAACAGACTGATGGTGTGGCCATGGGTTCTCCCCTTGGCCCCTTGCTCGCTAATGTCTTCATGACTTCAATCGAAGAAAACCTCGAGCAACAAGGTAAACTCCCTTCGTTCTATCGAAGATATGTAGACGACACCCTGACCATCATGCCGAATATGGCGGCAGCATCTGGCTTCCTAGACACATTAAACCTTGCACATTCATCCGTAAAATTCACCATGGAAACTGAAAGCAATGGTATGCTGCCATTTCTGGGAACTCAGTTACTGAATCGATCTCCTCGGATAGAGACAAAGGTCTACGTAAAACCCACGAATTCAGGTCTCCTTCTGCATTTTCAGAGCAATGTTGACAATCGGTACAAGAATGGCTTGCTGAGAACTATGCTCGATCGAGCACATCGTTTATCTTCTTCTTGGTCACACTTCTCAGACGAATGTGACCGGTTGAAGTCAGTTTTCTCACGCCTAAAGTACCCGAAACAACTCGTAAATTCCACTATCAAACGCTTTGTTGACTCAAAGGTCTGCGACCAACCGCGACCTTCATCAACAGCCCAAGGGACGGATAACACGGTTCGAGTAGTCGTGCCATTTAAAGACCAAAACTCAGCAGAATTTGTAAAAAAACAACTTAAGGATTTGAGCCTGAAAGTAAACAAAACCATCCAGCCCGTATTTACCAGCAGAAAAATTGAGCAGGAACTGAAAGTGAAAGAGGCAAAGCCGCCGATCATAAATCAGCAGTGTGTTGTATATAAATTTCAATGTGACCTTTGTGATGAAGGTTATGTAGGCTACACACGCGGACATTTACACAATCGTGTAAAGGGACATAAACAACAGTCCTCGGCCATTGCCAGACACTATAAGAACGCACACGGGACGATCCCTCGGGACCTGCTTAAACGCTTGGAGGTGCTCAAAAAATGTAAAAACAAATTTGACTGCCTAGTGTTTGAAATGTTATTTATAAGAACACTTAAGCCAAGCCTCAATGTGCAATCGGATTCCATTCGTGCTAAAGTATTTTTATAGCCAATTTTCGCACGTGCTTATTATGTTAATTCTTAGCGTCAATCGTTTTTAATACTGTAATTTTAACATCATAGAACAATTTTTTACCTTGATAATGGAGTGATGTCTACTCCGAAACGTCGGTTTAACTTGTTATCTCTAACTTTTATAGTTTTATAAATGACAATGGAATCATATTTAGCACACAGTTAGGTTTTAAGGTCCTGAACAGTTTAGAGTAGAATGATTGTTACTACTGACAGGTCACCTTGACATATCTGGCACGTTCCACCGCCGATCAAACTGGATTATTGCCAATAGCCGGACACAACACACGAATCGAATCTACATGTCCTCCATGCTGCTTTAATAAGCAACTTCCCGACATACATTGCACGCTTAAGTATATTATGTATGTTACACTGAAATGTACCTTACAAACACTACATCCCTTTCTTTTTCCGTATAACCACTATGATCTTAGAGAAATGTCAACACAATGGAAAGTCGACTAAAAACCTACAAGGGCGTAGCCAGGGGGGTCCTGGGGTGCCCGTGACCCCCCTTTGTAAGCCTTTTTGTAAGGAAACAACCTACAATATTCAGGTGACAATCTGATGAGTACCCTCTGTATGAGTCAGTGTGACCCCCCCTTTGAAAAATCCTGGCTACGCCCATGACCTAGTACAACTAAAACTCACAAAGCGGCTGCCCACAAAAATGATTAATTCTCCTATTTTGAACCGCAACAGTCAATGATGACATTAAGTCATAACCGCAAAGTTTCTAATAATTGCACTCAACTCAAAACAGAGTCGTTAATGACACTCACGTCATAACAATGTCTTTAAATCTTTCCGGCATTTTCCTGACCCTTGTGGGTCTCGTCATAACTGGGTTGCTCAGTATTTCTCGTTCAGCTTCCGGTTTCACAGGATCAGTAACATCAGGCAATGGAGATGTTTCCTCAGGATTCTGTGATGTCTCCTCGTACCTTTTTACATGGGTTGTGTTTCGCACAAGTTGAACGCCTTCTGGTTATTCAACAACAACACTGTTTCCAGTTTTGGTTACAGCATCATAAGGCTCAGGAGCAAATGGTGCTGACAACTTGTTTTTGCGCTCTTGCTTTACCAACACTTGGTCACCTGGAGCTAGATCAGACTCCTGGGCATTCCTCTTCTTGTCTGCATACCGTTTAGCTTTGGCCTTCATTTCACCATCTTTGTCTCGCATCTCACTCTCTGTGCTTTCCCCTTTCAGTTCAGAAAAACAAGAGTTCTGCTGGACTCACACCTGTGGTGGTATGAGGGGTTGACCTATATGCTACCAAATACTTGCAAATTTCTTTCTTCCATTCTTTTCCCTCAGCTTGAGCTATTTTCATCCTCTTGAGGAGGGACTTGTTTTGTCTTTCCACCTCGCCGTTCGCTTGTGGCCACAATAGTGTAGTCTTCCTGTGCTCTATACCGTTATCCTCCAAATACCGCTCAAACACTTCTGATCTAAATTGTGGACCATTGTCGCTTCGAAGTGATTGAGGTAGTCCGTGTGTGGTGAAGATTTTCTCCAAGCACTCTATGACCTTCTCTGATGTTGTTAAACGCATGATTTCCGCTTCATAGTATCCGCTGAAGTAATCAACGATGACCAAGACAGATTCTCCTGATGGTAATGGGCCTAACAGGTCGATGGCCAAATCTTGCCACGAGCCACTTGGTAATGGGGTTGACTTGATTGGCTCTGGGTTTGCTGGACTGCTTACAAGCTGACAGCCGTGACAGGTTTTGCAAAACTTCTCGGCTTCCCTGTCGATCCCAGGCCACCAGACCTTTGATCGCAACCTCTGCTTCATACTGACAATTCCTGGGTGTCCTTCATGGGCAAGGCTCAGTACTCAAGGTCTCAACTTGCTTGGTATGACAATCCTGGTACCTCGAAGAATTAACTTGCCAATGACACACAGTTTGCTGCATACTGGTATGTACTGCTTGTGCCGATCACTCCGTTTCCAGTTTCCGTCTTTAATGTGCTGGCACAGTTCCACGAACTCTCTGTCTTGAGGCTTCTTCAATTTCACGTGTTCTCATCGCTTGAGGAGTGGCAGTTACTGCGACAAATCTGACAAATTCATCTGACACCTTGTGCGCTGATGAAGATTCTGCTTGCCCATATGCATGCAGTAAGCGTGACAACGGATCAGCATGCAATGTTCTGCTCTCCAGGTAGGTATTTGACTTGAAACTTGTATGGCTGTATTCGCAATATCCATCTTTTGATTCGTGCACACGGCTTCGATCTGCTCGAGTAGATTGTTTCCAACGGCTTGTGATCAGTGTATAGTTCAAATTCAATGCCGTAAAGGTACACATGGAATCGCTCACATGCCTATACAACAGTCAAGGCTTCTTTTTCTGTTTGCGAATGAATCGAATGTAGATTAACAGTTGACATAAGCCGCTTATAGCTAGCTATAGCTATAGCTGTTTGCTTAAAAGACCGTTTAACACTCAGTCTCAGAACCCGCCAGATGCCGGGGTAAATTGAGAACAGAGGACAATTAAAACTTGAAAAACGGTTTCAAATGACCATCGAACAAATAACGTGATGACGGAAAGGGAAATTCTTATTCAAATGTCCATGTACGAGGCACTGTTAGGTGGAGTAGTTAGTTTTGTACTGGGAATACTTGTGCCTTTACACGGTTTCGCAGGGGGTAACAGATAAGTTATCCGACTTCGTGGGTTTCATCATGAGCTATAGTGGGTGGTGTGGGTCCCTTATGGCCTTTTGGCCAGCTTCGGTATACTATACCTGGAACTCAGTGGAAATTGGACTACAACACTACGTTATGATATCCCAGAGGAACATGATGTTGCGGTAAGTTTTCTAGCTTTTTTATGGAATTCAGACAATTTAAGAGAAACAAGTTGAATTACAACATACCTATATGCTAGCGCGCGCTCTGATTGGCTATTTTTTTATGAAATAGAAATGGATGGTTCATAGAGATGGTTCAGGCTGACGTCATTGTCGGTGAAATTTCTTGCCAGCAAAATTTTTCCTCGCAACTTTTTTCGAGTCAAACTTGACTTTAGCTGTTACTAATGGTAATATTATCCAACATTTGAGTTAGGGTTTCTAGATGACTTTGAAGATTTAGAAAACGTGTCTGAAATGGCTGCAGAAACATTGGAAGCGTCGAAAGATGAAAACAACACGTGCACGTGTAGCGAAAAGTGCGGTCTCCCTGAGGATGCTTTGTTAAGCGCGGTAGAATTTTTGATCATTTGTCACCCCGAATGTAAACAGTCCTTTTCGAGGCGAAGAAGTTTAAAGAACAGCACCATAACCAGTACTGTTTGTCAAAGGGCTCCTTTGATTACTTACGGAAAGATGCTACGTCTCGAGCCATCAAGATAAAGGATATTGGTGATTTGCTCAACCTGGGAAATGGAGACCAAAGCTAACTATATATCTTGAATAACAAATTTCAATTGTAGTCCTAAGTGACAGATATGTTTGCCGAGCAAACAAATCTTTGTTAAAAAACCTTCAGTTCTGGAATGTTGACATCATCCGAACACATTGTCAGTTTAATAATAGCCTAAACAGTGACTTGCCAACGAAAATGTACTTAGATAAGCTCCGTAGCCTCCATGAATTAGATATTTTTAGCTTGAATACTCAAATCAGTGTTAATCCTGATAGCAACTAAAATAATCAACAAATTCGAAGCCGATATTTCTCACCACAAAGTTTTTGCAAGTTTAAAAACAATCTCATGCGAGATGAAAACAAAACATCTTTCTCAATTTTACATAATAATGTGCGAAGCCTCCGCTGTGATCTTGAAAATCTGCGCCGAGTGCATTTACTGGATGAACTAGACTACCGCTTAAGCGTAATCGGAATAACCGAAACTAAAATTACAAATTCGGCTGGAATAGACTTTAATCCACATATACCTAATTACCAATTCGAACATGTGCCAACTCCTCTTTCTTGTGGAGGTGTTGGTATGTATGTTAACACCAGTTTAAATGACACAGTCCTCGAAAAAACCTCTGACGAGGCTTTCCAGGCTTTATGGATTGAACTTGAATTTTTAAAAGATAAAAATTTCAAACGTATTTTGATATGGCACTAGAAAGACTAAGCTCTACGAGTAAACCGATATATGTTATGAGCGACTTCAACATTGATCTCCTCAAATCTGAAGCCTGTGATTTTTCTCATAATTTTCTGTTGTTCATGCAAAGTTACTCCTTTTCTCCAGTAATTGACAAGTCTACAAGAGTTCACAATAATGCTGCCATACTTATTGACAATATTCTTGTTAACAGAATTGGCTTTAAACTCTCCAGTGGCAACATTGTCTCAGACATAAGGGACCACTATTCTCAATTTTGCATCATCCATTCTCTATCTTAAAAATCTCGCTATCATGCAGAGGACTAAAATCCGTTACTATTCGAGATTCTCGGAAGAAAACTTTGTTAGTGATATTTCTCGAACTGATTGGACCGGTTTGATCTCTAATGGCTCTGTTGACAAACGCTTTTCTTCGTTTTACAACAAATTGAATAAACTTGTTAATAAACATGCTCCTCTCAAAATTGTTTCAAAACGCAAGACCAAACAACTATCTAAACCGTGGATAACTAGAGGTTTACGTAAATCAATAAAAATAAAGAACGATCTCTTTTACTTTGGTGACACAGCTACATACAAGCTGTACTGGAACAAAATTTTAAGCCTTTCTCGTCAGAGTAAAAGACTTTACTGCCAATCCTATTTTAGTAGAGGGTCATAAAGGGGGGGGGGGGGGGGGGGGGGTCCTAATCCCATTTCCCAGCAAATTGTTTTTTTCAAATCCCAGCTCAAATCCCACAATCCCAGCCTGTGTTGCTCAAATTGAAAT